>JAUTBT010004792.1:0-27021 GCA_032361225.1 Lepetodrilus schrolli | reverse complement strand
GTAACTTTCGCGAACATTGATGCCGAGCCCCCGGGGCGGGATTGGAACCTGGAACCTTGGCTCCGAAGTCCAACTGTTCTACCACTGCGCTACCACCTGCCCTGGATTAATGTCCCCTTCATGCACACTTATAGGCAAAAAGAAATACGATCATATGCAGGTTACATTACCGGAAGTTTATACTGGAGATTTAAGAAAACTTCTATTATCGGGGGTTGCAGTGGAATTGTATCTACCATACAGCTGTGCAAATATCTTTGGAGGTACAAACATGATTTTATGTCAAGTGAATGCACTTTGCAGTTGTAAATATATATATATATATATACATACATACACACACACATACACACACGTTATATTACAGAGTATTTGGACAGCATTCTGTGTACTATATACTGGAATTATTTAGATATGCAGTGGAACATGCACGATTTTCAATTGGAATGTATACTATTGTCAGAGAACCGTTGAATAGAAATTAATTACTAGGAGTGATCACACCTTTTGGCAATCCAAAAGTAGTTCGCCTTCAGGGCATGGAAACTATATAATCTGAAAGCAAATCGATTTCTTGAACATATCTTTTCATGATCAGGTTCATCATGCTAATAGAGACAGGAGTTTGAAGACAGCTATAATTTCACAGCTATATATTTCATTTAATATGTTAGAATTACGTCTACGGGCTATTTCGACAAGCTGCATACTTCGCTGATAATCGGATAAACATTTAGAACAGTTTAACCTGTATACTGAATACGAGAGTCGACAAGGAGTTAACTTTAAAATCATTTAATAGATACTTTCTGAAAGCAAAACATTCAATTTAACGTTAAAAGTACAAATTTAGTCTATCGCCTTATTTACATGTACGTGTACCGTATATATCTATGCATATTAACTTACTGTTTTTGTGATATCGTTGAAAATTGCATTACACATTCCTGCAGTTTTCGTTAAACCAACAATTGTTAACTTTCGTTGTGTAGTCGTAAGTAAGAGGTATTAGAGGGTTAATTATGCATTTACCATGAATATATATTAAATAACGTAATGTATTAAATATAATGAAACCAATGGCTTCCAATGTCCAAGAGACTATCCATGGCACATGTGTGTCAATACAACACAGCAATGAAGTTCTGCAATGTTCTGTCTTTAATCAGTTCAATTATTTTAATGAAATTTCGATGTGTACATCTAGCGTTCTCAACGATCAAAGGAAATCCCCTGAGACAGTTTTAACCAGAGTCTGAGAGTAAGAGGGATTAACTTAATTCTTCAAAGACAGGATTAACTCTCTCCATGCTGGAGGCAACCGGAGATGCCCTAAAGAGCAGTGCCTGTGCCTAATCCAGCAGGAAGAGGATTAATGCAATCGCTCCGCGTTTTTTTTCAAATAAAATGTTGATAATTATTATATCCAGGAAATTAAAAGAAGGAATATATGGAAATACGTCCTCATTGTAACCAGATTCCAATGCATACTATTTTGTAAACACATGTCTTACACACACGTTCATGTATCGTTCTTGTTAAATAATCGAGAATGTTTCCTATTCTCTTTGACATCACATACATTGAGATAATAGTTTAAAAACTTTGCACGAAATGAATACAAGTATTGCAAAACTCATTATAATAAGTATATGTGTGTACATAATTCTATTTTTCGACCGGGATTTAATTCCTGGCATGTTCTTGTTCAACGTCTTATAAATGTTTACGTCTTATAAATGTAGCTTATGGTCAGCAGGGAAGGCTAGAGGAATCTCGAGCTAAATACTCAATGTGCTCAGGAAATCCAGATATAGAATGCTACCAGAACCAGCTTTTAGTTAGAGAATTAAACTCTAGGAATGAAGAAGGTTCTTATAGTCAATACAGTTAGATAAAGAATTAAGAGCACCAGCCAAAGATTCTAGTCCGTTAACCAAAAATGGTTAGGTGTCCTTTTCGGGGTCAGGGCACCTAGCGTGGACATTCAACCAGGAGTGCAAGTGTCCTGTTTGATCCTGTTAGGATCCGGAAACAAGACACCTTACTATTGCTTTTGCTGTGAAATGTACAATACATAGTTATGGATGCTCTTTATTTGAATATAAAAGGCAACACACACAAGAAGAGCTTCTGTACTGACCATCCGTGAGGGTGTCCGTGTCTGATAAAGACGACATAATTAATCTGATTAAGACAAATCCATTCCTCTCCTGCTCTGGCATCTACAGTTCTACTCAAACAAGCTAATGCATATAATTTTCTCCCCAATTTCGTTCTTAACCGGCAGTGCGTACTTTGAAGTGACATGTTATATTAGCGAAGGTGTCTGAATTGACTTGATTTATACAAACACCGTCAGACAATGTGCTTTTATGTGAATATATTCGTTAGGAACAGTGCATACACAATAGAGCACATCATGCCTTGAGATATACAGCTGCGTCTTTGCTGAGAGTAAATTAGATTCACCTGTCTAGTCTAGAACAGGATACGATGCGAAACAGCAAGCGCTGTAATTTTATGACATTATGTTTTAACATCTAGGGGGGTAATTGATGAGTTCTCTAAGGATGATTTTGTTCAGTAAACATGGTAAACAGATCTTTAAGAAAGTATATTCATGAGAGTACAAGACGTCCCAATATACATGTACTAGTATCCTATTATCTCTATTTTCTTTCTTTCTCTCTTTCTCTGTCTATTCTTATTTCCTCTCTCTTTCCATCACGCTTCTCTTTCTCTCTCTCTCTCTATCTCTCTCTTTATCTATCTCGATGCTCTCTCTCTTTGTCTATCTCGCTTCTATCTCTCTATCTCGCTTCTCCCTCTATCTCTCTTTCCACCCCCCTCTCTCTCTCTCTCTCTCTCTCTCTCTCTCTCTATCTGTGTATATGATGAATGTGTTACATAGTTTAGCTATGTTTACTGTTCCTTTACACACTTCATGAAAATACTCTTTAATATTATGAATTTGAATATTATGTATTTGGTTAATCGAAAATATGAGATCTACTTTTTTAAATCACCAAAACTAAAGTATGATTATTAACGGACAACACCCACGCAGATTTGATAAATATAGGTTTTCCCCGTCAATTAAATGTCCACACAGACAAAATAAAAATAAAATTGTATTGTTCATTAAATGTGTCCAGATCTATTTTTATTGCCAAATCTTTCAACGTTGAACGGAATGTCACCTGCACTTCAATTTACCAGTTACACTTTACGTTAGGATCGCCGTCAAGGGTCCATCTCTCCATGCATTCCATCCCGGAAACAGTGTTAGTTCTCCAGCAGATGAACCTGTAGATAAAGTAATATGTTAGTGTTAACGTTGTTATGGTTAATCTCTGCGTCAAGAGTAGCTGATATAGCGGCCGAAACGTCTACATAGGTATATTTGGAAACAACCTACATTTTCCGTATGTCCCACTGGTTTTAAATATTTTCATTTTTATTTTTATTATTATTTTTTTTTGGATCTCGTGATATTAATATCACATATCTATTTACAAATAAGATAACCCGTCATCTTTCATGTTCTAGTATTAATTAAATTTATGGGAACATATACCCGAGTCATTTCACACTATTTAATAGAAATCAGGCTACAACCAAATTTACTGGAGACTGTTTTCAGTTATCTATCAAGTCATCATCTGCCCCCATAGAGATATCCGCCACGTATTTCCTGGCAGGGGAAATACACCAATCACTAATCTACGTATACCATCCTCTGCTACAATAACCTATGCATCCTGGCTTGTAGCATCCAAAGAAGCATTGATCATGCGTTCCAGAGGATGACCAGTATACAAGTTATGCCCGTGCAATTCGACTAAACAAATCGAGTCGACATTTTGTCATGCCTCACGCACATTTTTGAACATCCAAAGTGTGTCCTAAGACGGGAAACCTCCAGGATATCCGAGGTGAACAAGTAAACAGACCCATCGACGACATAATCTACATTACGTCGACGATATGTCTATGTTTGCTTCTTTTAGAAAAATAAGTTAATATATTACCACTATATAATAAAGTCTATAACAAACAAATATTCAAAATAAAATGACTTCTCTTTTTGGTTTTAAAATAATTTATTAAAACAAAATAATGGCCTACTTCAAGTGCCTGTGCTATATATTACCTGCAAACTGCTCTATCGTTCATTGGACAGACAGAGTCCATGGAACATGACCGTTCATAGATAATATCAAGAGGCGGAGGACACACAACAAGAGTGGCTGAAACATTAAGTCGATGTGTTACAGTAGACAACGGCTCTTCCTTTGAAACCCATCAATGAGACGGATGTTAACGGCATACAATCACGGTTTGTTAACATATTTCATGTTCAAACGTAGCTATAATCACCTGAAAGTATGTACCATTGATTTGTCTACACACGTATAATTAATTGGTCAACAAGCTAAAAATGTTTATATTTTATTTCATTTAATTTTTTTTAAAATGTTTTGTTATCTGTCAATAAAAAATACGAACATATGAAAAAGAAATGAAAATATTGAAAACCAGTGAAAATATTAATGTATAAAATAGAAATGTACATACTCTTTCAATTACGACACGGCCGCCATAGAGATTGTTTTCATTGTTTTCACCGGAAGCTGAGAGCTTTGGTATCTCACGAGGATAGCAGTCGTACACATTCATGATACTGAGCATAACAGTCTAGGGGTTGTTCAAGTAATATCCAATGGTATGCTGCTATTTCAAGACGAGGAAATCTACCGATGAATTGCGCTAGAATACATTCTGACTAAAAATGTATAGTTTTTCTGTACTACTTTTACCAATGGTTTGTAGAGTTCAATTATAGGATACCCAGAAATTGAGACAAATGCATGTATCAAAACGTTTAAATAGTTTAGGACTACATTATAAAAACATTTCTATTTTCGCCCGTTCACGTCTTTTAGGTAATTCACGTCATTACACTACCTCGGAATAAACTCATACGATTATACTATATTCATTCTGAATTACATTGTCAAATACATGAAAACAGTTGGATTATATTAAGAAGCCTAGCTCTAATTCAAACTGTAATATAATACCCAAACATCTACGCACACACTCTACGTACACTGCCAAAAAAATGTTAGGTGTCCTGTTGTATGATCCTAACAAATTCCCGACAGGACACTTTCACCTCGGGTGTCCTGGTTTATTTTTGAGCATCCACGTTAGGTGTCCTTGCCCGGCCACCTAACAGGACACCTTGTGTTTTTGCTGTGTACAGAACTAAATTTAATGTTAATACATGCTAAGTAATAGAATACGTACCTATACATAGTGCAAATACACCAACTGCCTGGAGTGCCATGTTGACTGTATATGTGTGGTTCAAAAAGACGAGAGTGTAATGTCAATGCGGCTTGACACGAGATATATTAAAAAGGCCAATGGTTTAGTGTGACTCATATAATAACAGGATACATACAGTGACTTGTCAACACCAGCTATCAACACTTTTAGCGTCATTGTAGGTCAGAGGTTGCCAGTGGCTTAATGACCTGCCGCCCAAGGACATAATATTAAACTTAGTGTGCTAGTAGGTTTTCTTGTTTTTATCATTTATTTACACATGTGTGAAAAATATCGTTACTCTTATTTAATACGTGTACTGTTTTGAACAAAATGCTTACCAAAACATTCACTCATTTCATAAAAATGGTATCACACGGAAGCTCGTTTAGTATTCTCTATTAAATAACACTACTCCATTCATACATGTATTCACCGTCGACTTTTATTTATTGACTATTGTCAATACATTTACATGCATTTCCTAGACAGTATTCACAGACAGTATTCAAATGACCCCAATACAGATATATAGGGTTCCAAATAACTGTACATCAATAATGAATACTAGTACACGATGACATTGTTTTTTTACAGAGAAATTCATCAAACACTGAGGATTTTCTTCTCCCTAACCTTGACCTTACGTTAGCGCCATGACCTAATTCAGGAAAAGATGTTATCTAAGAAATTGCCTCCTTTTATCTTTTTAATTTTTCATTTCACTTTCAAGAGACTCTTTGTATTCTGCACAGAACATGTTCGATGGCATCGTTTAGGTTATTGCTTTCAGAATCGCGATTCATGTGATTTACACAGCAAGAAATGGATAACAACTTGGTCAGATCGTTGAATCCGTACAAATTACTGCCAACGTCTGTATTGTAGAAATATTTGGGCAATGGTGCCTTGCAATTATCTCTGTATTTAACACGCATACTGCACAATGCATTGCATTAGTTTCTCTCAACTGTTTTCTCCATCTAAGCGTGAATAACGAAACTGTCGGGATATCAATTATGACGAGTTTCGTATGGGAATTCTTTGATGAACGCTTGTGGTTGTTTTTATATTGAGTGTGATCCCTAACAATGTCTTACAAAAAATAGGATCGATAATGTGTTCATAGTTATTGTTTTAATACATGCCATGCAATTGATAATGATGATTATTTTTATTATTATTATTTATTTATTATTATTAATCATTACTATTATTATTAATTATTATTATTATTTATTGTTATTGGTATTTATTATTATTATTATTTATTATTATTATTTATCACTATTATTATTATTTATTATTATTATTATTATTGTTGTTGTTATTGTTGTTGTTGTTGGTGGTGGCAGTGCTGCTCCTGTGACTATCATTATTTTTGTTCTTCTACTTCTTATTATTTGTAGTAGCTAGAAAGTTATTATTAGTACTATTAGTAATATTGAAAATGACACCTGAAAAATGTATGTGTCCGTAAAATGAAATGCATGTTTGTCTAAATTTCACAGCGTGAGGTGCAGTCTGAGTTCCACATCCTGTAACCAAGGGCCTTGGATATGCGTTTCACGAAAGGGTCGTAACTGTAGTCCAGGCGCAAGTCGAGGTTTACGTAATTTCCTGCTACGGCAAGCTCATAGCGTACGCCCTGACATAGCGTACGCAGACAGAACCTTCCATCGAGACGTATGACGTCATATAGTTGCATCCTTCCCTTCATTAATGTTTAATGCCCGTATGAACAGTCCCTAGCAATGTTCTCCACTCTACTGCAGGGCATAGTGTTGCTGAATGCTCGAACAGAGCACGCTTCTCGAGCAATGTTTCCGCCACGTTTACTCCAATGAAGAAGGCGATTAACGCAGCATTTTTGCTCAGTAAATCTACGGCGGCTGCCTTAATTAGAGGAATGTTAGACAAATCAAGTCAATGTTGTCGTTACTGTTAGATAATCTGTCAGATGAAACGGTAAAGGATTCGGGATTTGATAACAAGAGAAAAGAAGAATGATATTTACTGGACGGTTTTTATCGAGATGAAATGCTTTGCGGGCTCCAGATCAAAGCTGCGGAAATGAACGACCGCGTAACATAAATTACTTTTAAGATTTGGAATAATAGTGCAAGGAGATTTGGAATTAGTGTACGAATGTCTCTTTCACCTGCCTATGTAGGCGGTTTATAGTTTCACATACTCTTTTGTCTTTCACTACTGTTATTTACGAAGGTCACCTGCCTTATGTGAATATTTTGAAAATATTTTTCGTTCGATCTTGAGGAATACTTTCGGCTTCAGGTAGGTAGATAGGTAACTGGTGTCTGATCGTATGTAGTCTGCACATGTAATACACTATAGACACCTTATGAAACTATAAGGGTGTTTTGGAATTTACTTAATGGTTGCATGTAGTGCGGGGTGGTCTAGAGGCAGTGAGTCTATCTCATAACACGGAAGTCACGCCCACCCAACTGAGATGGAATCGTGAATGTAAAACCTTACAGCGCCTTAACTTGAAGCTTAGTATACTAAGTTGAGAAGGTGAAATTAGTGTGCATTGAACATTGATTGGCGTAATAATGCAGCCCCACGATCAAACTTTCGAGCATGGATTTTGTGCAATATAAATACGCACGTTATTATTATGAGAATAGACATGGATACTGAAATTCATTAAACATCAGCCATCTGAACCTCATGGTAATAATCTCCGTATAAATGTTAGATCAGTTATTGAGTCGGAGTCTCGAGATCACAAGAAGACATGCAACACACCTAGCCCCGAGATTACGAAACATTTTTAGTAGGATTTCATACTCAAGCTCAAATTTTAAATGGGGATTTGTGAACACAACTTAGAGTATGAAATCGTACTCAAGAAATGTTTCGTAATCTCTTTTTCAAAATATGCATTAATAAACAGCTGACAATATTAGAAAGACACGTTTTTCCCATAAGCTGGGTAATACTGGAACTTCCATCCTATGATCTAGCCATTACAAAGGGAATACTTATACGACTACACAAGTATTATAATACATAATGATGACGTTGGTTACGTAATATGGCGTCTGCTTTTCATGTATGTTGCGTGGAAGTACAGATTCATCTGCAACAATTAATTGAATTCCCTGATTTTTTTCAAAGAAAGAGTCAGATTTTCTTTTGCAATTTAAAATATAATTATAGCCACATGTACATGAGCAATAAATAAACTATAGATTACGTCCATTCTTATCCGTTTAAGTCAAACTCCTACGCTTTGGTGTGAAATCGATACTTTAACACAGACAGTAGATATTGACATACGTATCTCCAACAAGTATAATGGTATACATCAAAGGTTCTCCTGACAACACATGTTAATTGGTTGTCCTAATTGGGGTTGAACCGCTTTCAAGATTGTTTCACTCATATCTCGGCGTCCAT
The DNA here is from genome assembly GCA_032361225.1 of Lepetodrilus schrolli. NCBI lineage: Eukaryota > Metazoa > Mollusca > Gastropoda > Lepetellida > Lepetodrilidae > Lepetodrilus > Lepetodrilus schrolli. The sequence goes on along the minus strand of JAUTBT010004792.1, from coordinate 18,258 downwards.
GTTTTAGGCGCGTGAACTAGACCGGTACCTGAGATTACGAAACATTTTGAGTTTGATTTCATGATCAAGCTCAAATTTTACATGTGGATTTGTGAACAAAACTTTGAGTTGAGCTTGAACTCGTACTCAAGGAAGTTTTGTAATCTCAGCGCTGGTGGTACTAGCTCCTTGGAATATCATGGTGTAGTTAGAATACCCCATGCGTTATTAACTGACTCCGATTTGAACAGCATTTGCTTTACCCTAAACTGTCTTTGCCGTAGGTAAGCGGAGACATCCTAAAGAGCAGGGCTCGTGCCTAATCTTAACTATGCTGAGCCCCAAGAAGGGGAACAACAAGTACCACCTTTGAACGTCTTTGATATGACGCGGTCGGGGTTCGAACTACCCAACTACCGCTCTCCGAGCTGAAGTAGAGCCTACGTGCATACTTACATGTGCGCTCTCTATACATGACAATTTAATGTCAATTTCACCTTAATTCCTGTCTAGATCACATATTATCTATTTATAGGAATCCAATATAATGTAAAAAAAATAAATCATTTATTGCATGTGAATATATGACAACTAAACAGTGATTGCATTCCATTTGAATTAAAAAAATCCGATTTGATCTACAATAAATCCGTGTCATTTCTTGGTTCAGCGTCTCTAGTCCTGCTCATTCATGATGTAAATAGTCAGTTCTATGATTGTCGAGCAAAAATTAGGCCATCCCATATTTTATGTGACACGTTGAATTAACACACAAAAAAAGAGGAATAATGCACGTTACTTCTTTATTATTACAATACTAAGGTCTTTTATCTGTTCATTCTGAAATGTGTGCCTTATCTAGAGATGTAACATTGAATGATATTAGAAACTATGATCATACAATACCATACAAATTATAAACCGAGGACGAATATGCGTTCCCACGCATACATGCTATTAAAAAGGTCGGCCAGCCATAAAACGCTCGTTCCTCTCTTGTTAAATTTCATACTCTATATTTTTGCCTCCCTCTTCTCTCCCTTTCTCATACCTCCCTCCCTCTCTTTTCTCTGTCTCTCGTTATCTCTCTCACTCTCACCTCTCTCTCATTTTATTATTCTCTCTCTCCCCCTCTCTCTCTTTCCCTCTCTCTCCCTCTCCTCTCTCTCTCCCCGCTCTCTCTGTCCCTCTCTCTCGCTCTCCTCTCTCTCTCTCTCTCTCTCTCTCCCTCTCCTCTCTCTCTCTCTCTCTCTCTCTCTCTCTTTCTCTCTTCTATCTATCTCTGTTTCTCTGTTCCTGATCAATTATGCCATAGTTTTCTGAATGTTTTCAAATCTTCTTGGATGGCGGCAAATCATTGTTATCACAGTTGCAGTATACATGTTCTCCCTCTATTTTCGCTATCTCTCGTTATCTCTGAAATCACTCTCACCTCTCTTTTTATTATTCTCTCTCTATTCCTCTCTCCCCCTCTCTCTTTCACCCTCTCTCTCTCCCCTCTCTCTCTCTCTCTCTCTCTCTCTCTCTCTCTCTCGCAGATGAAAGTCAACGATATTATCTGTAATTAATTACGTCTCATAAAACATTCTATCCAACATACGCTACCCGCAACAGTCATAATCAAAGGTCTACTGCCAAAGAATTAAGTTCTTGCCCACCGTAAATACCACCAGCTGTGCTATGCTGAACATTTTCACTAACAAAAGGGTATTTTAAAACCCATTTCCAAGGTTATTTCGGTCATGAACTATCGTATTATTATTGTATCAAATCTTCTAAATTCTCTCACAGAGGGGTCTCTTTCTAGAACATTAATTGTCTATCCTGCGCTCTTTTGAAGTCAGTCAAGGGAGATAATGCATTACTTCCGGTCTAGAGGTAGACTACGACTTACGCTAATGAAGACGTATTCACGAATCTGAGCCAATATAGTCGAGACACCTCGCAATTCGGCATACGTCTGTGATGATTTCAGAGTGTGGTAAAGTAGTGCATATGACCGCTTTTGGGATATCAATTCTTCTCTGCCTATATTCCCTTATTTCTTGATGTATTACCAATTTCTGGAAAGGAAACTTTCCGACATCGTGTTGTGACTCACTTCAAAACAATATATGAAGACCAAATAGTTGCAATATAAGTTATAGTAAAATTGTTCTATTTTTCTTTAACATAATGATATTCCTTATCTTGAATGCATGATTGCTCATAACATTTTGTGTTTTACAAGATTTTGTGATTACGTGATGAACAAGTACACGGACTAAAAAACAAAAACAGACGGAGGAGTCATTTGAGTTTTGCTGTGTATTGTTTGTGTCGTTCGTAATTTTAAAAGAGAATAATAGTAAGCATTATTACATCAGTACATGAATTTGTAATCAACACCCACATTTAATCGACGTCCTATACACGCAGTCGAAATCCAATACACGGCCACATCGAGTGTAACGCAAGGTTAGGGATACTTATACTAAAAAATAAATTAATTAAGGGCTGGCAGATATTGTGTGGGGAAACTTTCTACCAAATTTCGGAACTCGGCATGAGGAATCTGGTGCCATTCTTCTTCCAACGCGTTTGCATGTCCTTAAAGATTATCTGCAGTGATCAGTAGACGCCTGGAAATTCTTCGTTGTTGAAATAAAATATAAAGCTAAATATAAATGTCCAAATATTCTACTGGCCCTTCATTTATTTTGTTGAGTATATTACACTCTGCTAGATCTATATGTTATGGCAAAGTTGTCTAGCATCCCGTGTCATACACGATCGGAAGGCGACACTACGTACATTAGGATATTTCGAACATGCGAAAGTATACATAGTAGGACTATATTATTGTACAAGTAGTCCTTGTAGGCGATTCCGACGAACTGCAGTGGTGATAGTATCACATTGTTAACTTGCCATGCTTATATTGCCCTTAGGGCATGTTCATAAATGGAGCATAGCTCTATATAAATAGACTATTATTATTATTATTATTATTATTATTACGTTATGAACATAGAGTAACGGAAAACCAGATTAATAGGGTAATCCAGACGAAGGCGCAATTGGGCCGAAACGTTGATGATTATTATGGACATAGTATAGATTGTTATTATTGTTGTTGTTCAAAGCTACACGACGTTTCAAACCCGAGAAACAATGCAAACCTGCAATGCTGTACACTATGATCGTAATATATAAGTAGTAGACAATTTTGTTAACAACCACGATGATAAAATAACTGCTAAATCTCACAGTGTTCAAGGCTGATGCCGTTCAAATATTTCCAACCTGGCCTGCGTTTCACGAACTGGTCGTACCGGTAGGTCTAGAGTAATTTACTTTCTACGTCACTTCCTGTTATAGTAAATGCATGACGTAAGCCCTTATTTAGGCCCGGACAACAATACGACCCATTCGTGGAACGCAGACCTGGGACCTGTTCCACAGAACGATCGTAGCTCTACGAAAGTCGTAACTCCTATACGCTAACATATGGTTACGACCCTCATAGCGCTACGATCGTTCTGTGGAACGAGGACATGTGCTTTACTACGTCGCGCCAGACACCAGACGGTCATGGAGAGAACTTTATGTTGTGTTAAAAGAACCTATGGACGTAATTACGACCTCATCGGCGCTACGCGGACAACGACGACGACAGCAACGGCAATATCGTGGGTGTTATCTATGTTGACGTGTATTGTTGACAAGCTTGCTAAATAGTCCTTAGTACCAGAGTTAGTGTTAAGTTAGATTGCCTGGAAATCCACCTGGAGGCATGCAATGAGGCTTTAAGAGCGACGGATGGACAGTGATGCGCCATCTTGCCCCAGGCCACATGATCGAACACCGAGTCATGCGTAGTTCAGAGTTCTACATTTCCCTGGGGATACACATGCAAGCATGTGCAATATGATATTGCCCAATACGGTAAATTTCATTACAATTACCTGGCTCAGTTGTGACACATACCACTTTATGTGTCCGCATTTCAAAGTAATAACAAAAATATAAGTATATAAGTATACACTGTAAATCAGGAAATTAATGCGTCCCTAATTAATGCGACCTCAAGAATTTAGACATAAATGCGACAACAATTAAATGCGATCGACCAGGCCTCTAATCATGTTTTTTTCCCGGACCTACCTATCATTATTTCCCATAATGCGTAGGAATTAAATTCGACCACAAGCGAATAGCATTTTCTGCATTAATATCATGCTCGCATTAATTTCCTGATTTACAGTAGATAGCACCTTGTTCTGAAGGTGATGTTTTACATATGACAGTAGACTTTCCTACTAAACTGTCTGGGGACGGGTGGCAGAGCAGTAGAAGAACGTTTGGAGTTCGGAGCCAAAGGTCCCGAGTACAAATCTCGTTCCGGGAGCCCGGCATCAATGTTCTCGAAAGTTATCTTTCTGACCCGATATTGATAGAGTGGCAATGCAGATATCATCCTAGGTATGTCAGTACCTGCAGGTGCTCGCTGGTTTACTGCAACTATCTGAACAGCGCTGAATGCTGCAATAAACCTGCGAGCACCAGCAGATAGTGACAGACCAAGGATGATAACTGCATTGCTACTACCATACAGCGTATCCTATCATGATCGTGTCAGAAAGGTAACTTTCGCGAACATTGATGCTGGGCTCTCGGGACGGGATTTGAACCTGGGACTTTGGCTCCGAAGTCTAAACATTCTACCACCCGCCCCCAGCTCTCTTTTATCAGCAATCCTGTTGGACTCCTCGTAGAATAAACATATTAAAACAATTCGTGAATATCAAGCTACAAAGATCATCCATTTATCTAATGTGTTACGTTATTCTGATGATCATAAAACTGCAATTCCGGTTATTTACAAACTTTACCTTCCTTCCCAACTTGCAAACCAAACATTCCCTTCAACTTAATTAAATTTGTATAAGAACTCCTCGATGTACAGCGCTGAAAATGGCACTCGCCATGGAATGAAACCCTCCGAGTTCTAAAGTTTTATTACATCATAATTTTGAAAGTTGAAAATGTCAAACATTTCCCCCAAGGGCTCGGCAATTATACTAGGAGTCTTTGACCATTTTATATTCCAGCTCTTAATTCTGGAGGCCAAGGAAGAAGTATTAAAATGTTCACGTCTAGAAATTGATCTGTTCTTTTTTTAAACAAGACTTTATGAAAATCCAATACCCATTTTTAAAAAGTTACAAAAGATTAGAATTAAGGCTTGTTTTTATGTAAAAGAAGATTATTCCTATCCAGAAAATATCAGCTTTATGACCTTTGATGGCTAGAGTGAGACAGGAACCCGATATGATTGAGAATCATACCAGGTAATGTAATAAAATGTTGGTTTTGGCTACCGAAAACCATTGCTACCCAATTTCGCTACACGTAGAAGAAATATAAAATTATTTCTGATTACTTATATTCCAAATAAATTACTTTTATTAATTCCGATAAGTATGGGTTATTCATTAGTTCACTTATTAGTATATATAATTTAGCGATGTAAATGATTTATCAACGTTAATCTACGAAACTCCAGTATACTAGTATATATATGATTCTCATCGAAATGTATTTTTATTTAAAATATGAATTACCCGGTACATCATATACAGGTATCTCTGACGATCATAAATGACCTATATTCTGCGGAATAACATTTAATTTTAATGATAATTCATAATATACTTCCCTGTTAGGCTGTGTAGTGTCAAAAATATACTAGTATTATATCAGTCACGTTTATCATTGTTTACCATCTATTGTCGATACCATCCTGGAAACACAAATCCTTTTGAGCGACCCTACTTTAACTTCATCCAGATGGATCTCGCTACCTTTCTCTCTAAGATCTGTCCCCATCCCACCATCCTTCAAGCGAAAACTCAAAACTGTCCTGTTCACACAATATTAGCTACTATCGTTTCATTCATCCTACTTGTTATTGCGCTTTGAGCAGACTGTTGTGTGGATTCCAGCGCTATATAAATGTCATTATTATTATTATTATTATTATTATTATTTGACGTGGAATACCGGCGGCAGACTGACGTTAGGGAAATACGTATGGTTAGAATAGGGTCAGTTCATGTTCCAGTCCCCCGTGTACTGTTTTATCCGATTTCCGATTTAGTAACTGTGGTCCAGGAGTGTGAAGAGTGCGCCGTATGTCCTCTGTTCCCATATGTCATCTGTAGTCTCAAGTAATCCTTCGAACCCCACTCTAACCCCCTCGACCTCTATTGATCCAGGGCTGTGAACACCCGTCAGACACGTAACCAATAATAAGGCATATTGAAATCCTTTGAATCAAATATTTAGTCGTACATGTAGGTTATAAACAAAGTACTCGATATTTCTGTCATCAAGTTTTGACAGTTGGCTGGATGGAGTCTTTCCCCATGTTGTCGAATCCACTTCTTGCCATACGTTTATCTACACTGTTGGTTTTCGAGGCAATGTCGAAATACCATGTTGGCTCCCTCTTGTGAGAAAAGAGCAAAACGTACGTGTTATCTATCCATACTTTTTCGAACTGTCGAGCATATGCTATGACGCTCATGTGAATATCATACGTTGACACATCCATAAACATTAACAATGCTGGAGAAGGCTGAAAATAAATATCGATATACGAATAAGAGTATTTTGTTATGGAAGTGCCATAACATGGATGCCAATGGCATGGTGTTGAATTCGGGTGTTGATAGCTTCTCGGTATCTTATTGATACTAGGTAGATGGGACATACAATACTCGGCCTATATATTTCGTGTGTACCTTGACCACTTAGCATTTGAGAATATAACCATCGCAAGCCATCACGAGACTCGTGATAGTTGCTATACTGTATACAGGTAAGTATTTTGTTAATGAGTATTTAATATTTAAATTTCTACAGATTATGTGCAAAATCATTTTAGTATCTTGGCACTAAATATTGTACGTTTTAATTCAATAGCATTAATGAGTATTGCTCTTGGCAAAAGAAACATTGACTAATTCTGTAGTATAATTGTTTTTGATCATCTTATTATTATATAATCATAACTGACAGTAGAAACATCCTTAATACATCTATTAAAGTGGCAGAATAATTTATTTTGCATGCAATATTACATACTTTATTAATTTAAATGTCTACATGATATTACTAATTAGGGGGAAATATTTGAAATAAATCTACCATGCCATGACTCTGTATCGATAATGACAACAGTGCTTTATTCTAAATATAAATTGACTCGCATTGTTTTCCGCACAAGCGTCAATGGAGGAAAAACATATTTGTAGTAGAAAGAAACATCCCAAAACAATTCCACACATGTATTTGTATCCGGATATGTAACAGCCCCTTTTGTGCCCTTTTACCTGTGAAAAGATTGTCGTGCCACTTTACAGACAGAACTCATAAATAATAATAATAATTATTAGTATTATTATAATAATGTGAACATCTAAAAACGAATTCTAGAATCGATCAGGTACTCGGTCACCCATCCACGAACCATCCGAGCTCGAACATTCTTCACTTAATTAACCTGAGCGGTCAGCCGTGCAATGTACGCGACCATGATCAAAATGTATATTATGTACGTGAGGTATGTCGTTTTCATGTTCCAGCTCCCTGTGTACTGTGTTATCCGATTGCCGATTTAGTAACTGTGGACCAGGAGTGTGAAGAGGGCGCCGATGTCCTCTGTTCCCATATGCCGAGTGCATGTATATAATAATATCCAGGCGTCATACCCTAGTTCATACTCTGAAACAATTGGCTATTGCCTAGTTCGCATATCTGCCAATGAACCTGCCAGACACCATACCATCAGCTGGTTCATTCTCTGAAACATTTGGCCATCTTCTACTTCACATCCGCCAATGCACCTGTTCAGGGCAAGTACAATAAACAGCAGTGGTACCCTCTGAAACTAATTGTCATTCGTCAATAAAGTACGAAAACCTAATGCCGGTAGTACGGAATGGGATCGTAAACGCCTAAACTATATTTCCAGTCAGGAAGTGAACGCATCTTTCCACGGGAAGTCAATTTATTTATTACTATTAGTATAGCAGTTTGTATTATAGTTTTGACAACGCAGGCTTTAAACTGATAAATCCTTGTGTACATTGTAGCCGACCTTTAAGTAGATTATCTAAAGCACTGTTTCGAAAAGTCCAGTTTGTGTCCCAAACTCCAAAATGCATTCAATTTGATATACACACACGATAATAGAGGCCTTTAGTTCTCCCACGGTGATCTTCAAACACAAATTCAAATTCTTGCGTATAACGTCACATTATTCTGTTGATCACGTGATATTATTTTCCACCTGCTCTTTCTAATTTACGCATCAATGTGGGCAAACCTGTCAACTATCACCTGATCTACACAGTTATATGACGTAATACGCAGGAACTTTCGCGTTTGATTGAACATGGAAAAACTAACTGATAGACTCTGTATAATGACCATTCTCGAACAATAGACTATTGTATCATTATTTGACGTATGTTAATGAGACACAATAGTCTGTGTTTCGAGGATGTATTATAACATGACACGTTTTACTGTACTCCAGGCAGATCTGTAAAGTGAATAACAATTATGGGGAAATGGATTGCAGAGAGAAATGGAGTGCTGGTGATATTACTGATACACGGTGCTTCCTGTATCTCGAAAAATACCTGATATAATCCACATTCAATGTGAAAATAAGCGATATCACTGTTAATACAATATAGAAACACATTCAATCGCCAGGTTTGTTCTCAGTGGATAGTTTCCTGCCTAATGAAATTATTATCATCAAAGATTAACTCGCACTGTTACATGACATTATTTTATTAATTATATATTAATGAGAAACATTTAACTATTCTTTGGTAGGAAGTTTGGTAGATCACCACTGATTAATATCGTTGGTCCTAGCTAGTTACCAATCAATCTAGTTAACATCAGAACTCGTTTCGCTCCTTAACCATTTTGAACGATTTCCAAATATTTGAGCGTCAGTTTCGGAACTGATTTTAATGAGATTGTTTACCAAGCTAAATAACAGGTACGTGCAAATCTATTTATAGTTAATGTTAGAAACGTTTTTTGTTTGTTTTGTTTTTTACAGTTCCATAAAATCTTACGCGCGTCAGAAAACGACACACATGTACATGTACTATATTACTACTATAATTCCGCACAAATTGTCTTTGCCCGGAAAGCGCGTAAATAAAGTCCGCGTGTAATATGATATAAATGTTTTACAGTTAGAATTGTTTGTGCATTTTGCATCAAGTATCACATTTAAACAATCAATATGCTATATATGAACAAAACATAATAGTTGAAAAAACATAAGCCTCAATACTGGCACTAAAGATTTATAAGAAACTTCGAAACCGTTGTCTCCATCCTCGCAGATTTCGCACCTCGAAAATGTCCCGGTATACGGTATATGACATTGGTTAGCATAAAGGATACTGAATTTAAGAAATGTAATATTGAACTATTGGAAGAATATCTCATTACTATTTAGTTGATATATGTAGGGTGTTGATATCGGGTGTTGACAAGTCTTCGGTATGATATTTCTGTTAGACGTGTAACGTTATACTAGGTATGCATATTACCTGTAACTGTCTACTCGATATTACTGCATAATCATTTCTCTAGAACACACCATGAACATCGTGGTGGTAGGACTTCTGTGCATAGGTAAGTATTTTAATAATTATAAAACATTTTTTAAATTTGGATTTAGAGCCGTTTTCAAGATTATTTCACTTATATCACGGTTTGTCAATTTATAAGGCAGGAGGAAACCCACAACAACCGTAGCGCTTAATGTGGCAGTAAACCGGCGAGCACCGGCTGGTACTTATGGACCAAGGATGATAGCTGCATTTATTCTATTATGGACAAACTGGCAAAGTACGGTAGTAATTTATCGGTAGATATATTCATCCAGAATATATATAGCTTGGAATTTGATATGTTGGCAATAATATTTACTTCATATGACTGTATGACTGTTATCATTCAGATACAAGTTAATCATCAGAGACCAGATTTTCAGAAGTTGATTAATCTATTAATTTCTTTTATTAAAAACAAATGTAGTTAAAAGGTAGCCACTGGTAAGCCTAAATTAGTACTAAATGGCAAACATTAAGCTATTAATAAGGGTCAGTATCAGGGACCTATCCTCGAAACGTTTGGGTGGTAGCGCAGTGGTAGAATGTTTAGACCTCGAAGCCAACGGTCCCGAGTTCAAATTCCGTGCCGGAGCCCGGCATCAATGTTCGTGCTACCTTTCGGACGCGATATTGATATGATTCGCTGTCCGTAGAGTGACAATGCAGTTATTACCCTTGTTATGTCAGTACCAGCCGGTGCTCGCAGATTTATTGCAACATTCAGCGCTACGGATGTTGCGGGTTTCCTCGTGCCCTAAACTGACAAGTGTAAGTGAAAAATAAATCTTGAAAGCGATTCTAAACCCCAATTCAATTTAATTCTTAGCCTACGAACGTGCGTAACATTTTCATATACGAATCATTTAAGATTGTCGTACGATCGTTTTTAGCCCATTGAAAAAACAAAACACCTTTGTTAGCTTTCATGTCAACATTTTTTTAAAGTCAGTTACCCGGGGAATTAGCTTTAAGAGCACCCTCTGAACAATTGAGTCTAGTATGATAATTACTAAATCACATGTTCTGTCATTTCTATACTTATTTTTATGTGTTTCAGCCACCTTTGTAGTGTATGGTTTTCCAGATAATATTATCTCGAAACGGCCCTGCGACGCTGACGTCAAATGTCAAAATAATGATACGGCAACGTGCAGGTAGTAGATCTAGCATACTTTTAGATACCAGTACATCATCATCATCATAATCATCATCATTATTATAACATAATTTTGTTTATTAATTATTTTTTAAATTATTATTTATGATTCGTAGTACTAGTAATAATCACCACAATATATTGTAATTGTATTTGTATTTTGGTGAAGTATTACATACTATAGTATTTACAATTATTACGACCGTAGTTATTTTTTTTCTTTTCAACTTTTGCAAACTATTTTACAGTAATTATGAAGTTTGAACTACGGCAATTGAGGTATATTCCATCTTGTAAAACATAAAACAGTTATATGATATTCACGTAGTTTGTATTTGAATTGTATATATGAACGTATTATTGGTTTTCGTAAGGTAATATACACTATCGCCAATTCATGGTCTCTTTCATTGCAGTTACGTCTGTTGGAAAAACAAACTATTTGGTGGCGTTGAATGTGAAGAGATATGGACTGTTTCCGGCAATATCAAAATAGATTGTGCCTTGAAACCTACAGAAACTAGAAAGAAGTATAAAGTTAACCATGATTATCATCATAATCACGACACTGATGATGTCAAGCAGGACGAGACGTCAGGATATATTATGTAAATCTCTTCTCTGTTGTTTTATCCAGAGCGGAACATACAATTCAGACGTACATGTAGAGTCTACATGGAAAGATTCCATACAATAATATAATAAAACAAACAACACATTTAGATTATTCATACATGTAAACTCTATGTAAATATATTATTAAAATTAGCTTCGGTAAATATAACATGTACTGGGTAATTAATAAATAAATAAATAAAAAAAAGTCCATTATGAAGGGCATGGCTCCTGCATGTTCGAAACGCTAAACGCTGCATTATTATTATTAACACAGGCTGTCGTTTCAGGGGCTAGAAGGTTAACATTCACAAATCCATCTCATGCTACCGGGTACTCTGCCTATTCTGGGATTCAGACCACACTTAATACGCTGATGTTCACAGTTATTTCCTTGACTTGCTGTATTTCAAAGCTACTGCAAGGTTGCACAAAATCGTTAACGCAATTTGATGATTATTGAATATTGACATCCCTTCCTATAGAACGGCATAGAATTTTCACTGTGAAATTAGCCTCGTCCACACATCCAACTGAAGTAACCACACATTATTAAACCATTTTACACTGGGGTATCGTTTCACGAAGCTGTTACTGTAGTAACTGTATAGTTGTGGACTTTTAAAAATGGCCGACAACAACATGTGAAACTGAGGACGCTATCCAGAACGAGGCTAATAAATATATGCGTGCGCATTTATGATGATTAGCTTGCCTAATGACCCACTTCCAATGCATCTGTCAAGAACTATATAGGTTACACCATTTACGATGAATCCCAAAGAGAATAACTTAGAATCAACTGCCTATGTTTGTTACAGTATATATATATTAACAAACTTGCCGTGAGATACACAACTGGTTGTATTATAAACTGCCTTAATTTCATTAAGACTTACATTTACTACGATACCAATAATAGCATTCTCGTAGCGATTTCTTATACATGGCGACCGGGCACATACGAGAGTGCTATGGTTTCATAGTGGATAAGCGAGCTTCGAGAAAGGATGCCCTGGTGGATTAACGGTACCTCGCAAAATAAACGATAACTCCGAGGCTAGAAATCTAAAACCGGCCCACGACGAGGAATGTGTTTAATTAATGGCCGCGTTGAGCGACCTCTAACCGGTACCTCTAACCAGCGTTACAATCGAAACGTCTGTAACTGTACAATCAATACTGATGACATCCGATGTCAGGCAGTCTCAAGGAGGATGTGCTTGGATTGATCTACACGTGTAGTCTTATAATAGTCTTATAATAGTCTTATAATAGTCTTATAATAGTCTTATAATAGTCTCATCCTTTCCTGAAGATGTCGTATATCTATTAAAATAACACATGCTTTCTTGGACAACTTTTACGCATGGTGAGATCTATCCCCCGAACCAGGAACCGGAACCGGACTTGCGGTCTTTTCACCGAACCTGGACCCAATTCCCGACAATCTGAAAAAGGTTCAACTTGCATGTGCTGATGCTCTTCTTCACAAACCTCTGCAAAAAATAATACGTACTCAAAATATTAGCTACATATATAAAATTACAGATTTCTTTTTATTAATTGTGCAATTAATATTTTTAATTGGTTATAGGTCGTGCAAAATAAGAAAGTTTACATTGGTTCTTGTCTTTCCGTAATATTTACCGATATAATCTATTATATAGGGGTGCCAGTGCTGCATACTCTCTTGATTACTTGTATACCATGCGATCCAAGACGATATATATACGAGAGCTTCACAAATGGGCATCCTTGGCTGTAGTTAAAAACTGCTTCGCCAAACTCCGGTACCATTTTTGCTTACATATACACACCTACCTGTGTGTACCTATATCAGCATCCTCCCTCAGCATATCGATATCACAGTTTCACCAAAACACGATGGAAAACTGTTGGCATTAATTAAAACTAAAATCACCGATTCATGCATACCTCGTGTTTGAATGTAACAAACGATGGCAGATTGTCAGTTTTAGTTTCACATGCCTCAAAATTATTAAGCTAGAGACAATAATATATTCATTATTGATTTAAACTGGCATTTAAACTGGCATTTAGCTGTAGGGTAAATATTATATCTCGTAACACGTTGATCCTGACAACATTAATTCTTCCCTTTCACGAATCAAAAACAAAACCGGAAGTTCCTTCAGCGGTGCAAATTTAGTGCAAATAAATTTGCACCAAATCGTGATTCCTTAATGCAACTATAGTGGTACGCCCTCGACTGCAATCCTCTTGAACCACCAGTGCACCACACAACCGCAAAAATCAAACCTCTCCAATGTGAAACTTGAAATTCACGATGGAATCATTTTCCTAAATGAAAATTAAGATGTTTTAGTGGCTGAATGCCGGAACTAATTTCATATGGGAAGGTAGATACGATAAAAGGACGAACTCAAGTACGTTTGGCTTCATAGATCGGCGGGTCACGTGACAGGGGTCACGGAAATCTCCGATGTCACGGAAATCTCCGAGGTACCACAGATCACTGAGTGCATCTAGATGGTGGAACAGTTTAACCTGCTGGAAGAGATTCCAAATGCCCTATATAGAAACAGTACGTAGCTTTAACAATAAGAGTGTTTGATATACTAAATATACTAAACGAACTTCCGTGTTATACCATTTTTATGAAATGAGTCAATAGATACCAGTAGGTTTATACCGGCTCCGTGATGTAAAGCGTAGGACGGAAGGTCGATGGTGCAAGACACGGCCGCGTCATACCAAAATACGCTAAAAGAGGGTAGTTGTTGTTCCCCTGCTTGGCGCTCAGCATACACACACACACGCGCGCACACACACACACACACACACAAACAAACACACACACACACAAATACACACACACACAAATACACACACATGTGGGAAAGTTATATTTAACTAGTTAGATAATTCAGAACAGTTAATAACAGGTAATAACTCACCCGGGGTGTAATAAATATTTAATCTATAACTATAACTTTGTTTCCGTCTTGTTAAATAATGACTGTTCCTACGTTGCGTACGGAAGGTTACACTGTTACAATATGCGAGGTTACAGTATATTTACATTTTAATCATCACAGAGCTGCAAGTAATGCCAACTGCCATTGCATGTCGACAATAGTCTACACCAACGGTAATGATTTATGTTGAATGTCGTGACAGCGTGCAAATGGTAATCTATATTGCCGTTTGAACCCGCCCCCGCTGCCAAGACGTCCATGTACAAGTACGCATTGAAATGACTCTCATAGGAGCATTACGCCATGCTATATATTTTACACACTTTTAACATGCTTCTTTTTCTAAGCTATTTGGAGAACTACTCTTCCCGGGAAGCGACAGTTAGACTGAGAGGGGTTAATTAGTTTATAAAGATGTATCTCAGTCAACTAGCGAGGGTGTCAGATTAGTAGAGCAGCTGAGACATATATTTTTGGAAGCGGTGCAACCAGCGTTACAACTTTTGTTATCATATATCAAAATGTTCATCTGAGTGTAGATTATGAAAACCAATGATGACATTGCGGCAATTTAGTGCGTGCTGCGATATTTACCCGTATTTGGAGGTACCCCCATCCATATTTTTGGGTGAATGAATTCTCATGTAATCAATATAAATAGTCACACTATCCTTATTATTTGCTTTAAATAGGTGAAATATTGTGATTCCGTCACTGTTCGTGACCATTGGTGTGCTTTATAATGTATTCAGGGTATCGTTTCACGGAGATGTCGTATCTACTACGGGATCTTAAGCAACATCGTAGCAATCTCTTATTGTAACATTGCGATCGGGCGCTTACGAGAACGCTATGGTCTCATAATGAATATGCGAGCTTCGTGAAACGATACTCAGTTCAATACGTGAATACATACATATAAGAATACTTGTGAAACATGTATCAACACATTGCAAATTAGATTGTATTAACATCCTACAGGTAAAATGTTTACTATATTCAAGAGTACTATATCCCAGGTATCCTTTTAAAAGCGACAATGCGGAACATTTATAGAGCGAGATGAGTCGCGCTGTCTATATTTAATATAAATAATAATCACCTTTATCTTGTGCATACTCATTGTCGTGATACATTCCTCATTGTAAAGTCTGTTTACACTGGAACTGGGCCCAGTTGTTCGAAACAGTTTTAGCTACGATTGATTGTAAGTCAATTTTAGGGACCCCACTACAAGTATAAATGTTTGCACAAAACACTTTTATCGCTACAATAGTTTTAGCTAACCAGATTCTCAAGCATCGTAGCGAGAAAGGTGTTTCATGCAATGGACTTACACTTTTTGTGGGTCCATAACATTTTACTTGCAATCAATTGCTGTAGCTACAATTGTTCCGAACATCGGAACCCTGGACGTATATAATCAAAGATCACGTATCAGCGAAGAGTGACGACTATGAAAACAATGGCGGCGAGTACTATTTGGACATGAAACGCGATCAAGAGTATCGCTTATTCACTGCTTAATTCCTTATTATAAATAATATTTGCCAACGCCATAAAATCGAAATTACAACTCCAGTCAAGAGTAAAAAATTCGATTATTTTCTCTGTATTCAACCCCTGCTAAAACAAGGTCTCTGGAAAGCCTCGCTTCGCTCACTTTCTTGGACGTTTTCCTATTTGGCTTACAGAAAAACATGGAAAATCTTTCACCGTCCTGAAAGACTTTATCAACACTGCTTGTTCAGAGTATTGACAAACGATATTGGCTAAATCACCCACGTCTATTTTACAAGCAAACAAATATGAACTGTCTTTCAAAACGAATGACTATTGATTGAAAATTCGATCTGGTTGCTATATTGTACTGGTATAACGGAATCTGGTTGTCTAGATTTTAGACTAACGAGAGAGTTATGGAAATTAATATTACCGAACTAGACCAGAGACCCGCCATACAGTGTTATTTTAAAATATTGAGTAATTCAGTGCATTTTAATCAACGGTGAATCATGTCTTAAATGTTATAATTAATGATCTTCTATATACAGACTAGATATGCTTTAAAATGTAGATTTTTGGTGTTTTATTTAAGCCATTGAATCTATACGAATAGTTGTATTGATTTAATATACTGTAAATCATAAATTGTTAGCGATCATCAAACGAATTTAACGAGTTGCTCTTAGGCGTTAACATTTCCTTAGTGAGTATTCCGTAGATGTCGTATGATATATTCCATTGATGTCGTATGACATATTCCATAGATGTAAGTATGATGTATTACGTAGATGTCCGAGGACAATATTTTTGAAAATTGGTTGCTCAGAGATGCAACATTGGTAGTAGGCCTACAGTTCTAATATCCTATTCCCATTATCAAATGCAATGTGTTTTTCCCCGCTCCGATATTTTGGATAAACAGTCATTTTGTAAGCTTTATTTTCGTTAGTATAACTTCTAATTCGAAATATGGATCTTCAAATCGTTTATACTTCAGTGAACAATCATAACTTTCTTAACTAAAACATACTGCTGCGAAATCACTGACACATGGTAGGCTGTTCTACGCTTACAGAATCCATTCTGTGAAAATACATAAGTATATTGCAATAAAATAAAATAAAATAAAATAATTGTAGGAAGATGTAATATGTAATATGTAAATACTAGAGCCTGGTCAGATCAGCCATTAGACTAACCACGATACACTTCTATAATCATAGGAATGATTATAGAAGTGTATCCCCTAGTGAAATACAGGGCCCATTATTTATGTAAATGTATATATTGTCACCCTCAAGGTTAGTTACGGCCCTAATTAACAGAAACATAGAGTGTCAGGTTGGCCAAACAGTGACAAAATGCAGTGAAAAGCATACAGTGAAAATCTCTCATTGCTGGAAGAGTAGGAACTAACCTAACAACCTCGGATTGCTAGATGCATAACTATTGCTACTATATAGTGTTGTAATGCAGATGCAAATGTATATTGCAATTAAACTGCATGGAAGCCATTTCATTTGGAACAAAATACTGCTCATATTATTTAACATACAAAAGCACCTGGGTACAGACAATGGAACGAATGCAAAAGTTACTTTTTCTAAGAACTAAATTGCTGTACTTCATCATAATCATCATCCCAGGCCAGGAATCATGTCACCGGATATAAATTCAAATATGCATTTTAGTAATGATTACGAGAACAACATTTACTTGATTAGTTTATTTTTAGTTTTGTAATGAATACCAACATTCTATTTAAATTGATTACTAACAGACTAACAGAACATGAAGCAGCTCAGACTCGATTGAAATCAGTCTGGATATCAATGTTTATGTTATCTATTACTCGTGAATTTCTGATAATGTTATCTAGAGTTATATTATCCTTGGCAAGTAAAGACTGGTTCTAAATATAGTCGGACATCTCAAGATCCATTCTGCACGGACTTTATGATTGGTCAGATACAGACCCTGTGACCATCAAACACAGACCCCCGAAGGTTGGAGTGCAATTACTTTCAGCAGTGAGCAATGAAACGAGTTTTATTGTTTCTTTCATCTAATAGTATCAACAAACAGAACACAAGGGGCTCGGAGTTATTGCCCCTGCTAGTCTCCTGGTTCCGCTTATATATTGATTCAACCGATGCGATATTATGGTACAAGCCAGTAATTATCCCAAAATGAACAGACGAGTATTAGAGGAAGGTTCCTTAAGAGTACAGCTGGACAGATCACCTACGAAACATTAGGATTGTTTACAATTTTAAAACAGCAATAGTCCAACCCATAAACCTTATAGGTCGGGAGCTGAGTAGACCTACCATGCACACAC
>JAUTBT010004781.1:0-27030 GCA_032361225.1 Lepetodrilus schrolli | reverse complement strand
TATATATATATACAATAATACTGGGCACTTGCCATTCACAGTTATGATAAGCGAATTTAGAATATTGACTTCGAAGCATACGAAATATTTATTCACGTGTATTTCTTTCTT
This sequence comes from Lepetodrilus schrolli, assembly GCA_032361225.1. Taxonomy (NCBI): domain Eukaryota; kingdom Metazoa; phylum Mollusca; class Gastropoda; order Lepetellida; family Lepetodrilidae; genus Lepetodrilus; species Lepetodrilus schrolli. The sequence goes on along the minus strand of JAUTBT010004781.1, from coordinate 26,919 downwards.
TCTCAGCTGGAATTGTGAGCGGTTTAGTGGACAAAACCGTATTTGTCGGGGAAACTGTTACTTTGAAGGTTGAACTGGATCACGCAGGAGTGACGGGTGGAGAGTGGACAAGAAATGGAGTGGCAATAACAGCTGGTGGACGATTTAGAATTGTTAGGGATAAAACATTCCAACGTCTTAGTATCAAGGAAATAAAGTCGACGGATGCTGGAAATTACACTTACGTTGTCGGAGGGAAAGGAACTAGTGGAATACTAACTGTAAAAAGTACGTGACAGAGATATTGATTTGTGGCATGATAAGATGTTCAAGAAGTGTTTGCTGTATATCGAGATCAATCATAGAGGAAGTTACCTTTCAGGTTGATAATGTTCGATGAATTCGATTACAAATGGCATTATGATGGACTAATTATATCTTTAATATATCCGTTACGATACACAATGCCATATATACATGCCTTAATGTCTTATTCTATAGTATTGAACATATCCAACAAATATGTTTAATTATTAGTCAATAATTTCAATTTATGTTTTTAACTACCCAGATCGGCAGTTGTCAACGGAAATATCCGAATGTCACACCACTTATGACATAGTACTGGTTGTTGACGGATCAGCAAGTATCGGGCATGCAGAATTTGGGAAAATGCAAGAAGCCCTCAAGCGCTTCGTGAACTATACACTCTTAAGAGACAAAGACATTCATATAGGTCTCATTTTGTACGCAGATGAAATAAATAAACAAATTAGCATCAGTTCAAATGGCCTACTACTGGACACTAAGATTGATGCCCTTGTATATCCAAACGGATTGACGCATACAGGCAAAGGAATTCATGCAGCTGTCGCCCTTCTGGAGGAACAGGGGAGACAACTTGTTCCCCATGTCATCGTTGTTATCACTGATGGCCGCTCAACTGACCAAACCCTGACGAAAGAGCAAGCTGACATTGCTAGAACCAAATCAATAGAGACTTACGTCATTGGTATTGAGGTCAATGTTGGTGCTAATAATACGATTGACTTTAATAAAGAACTCAATACCATTGCTGGTAGTCCCTCACGTGTCGTACATATTCAAGATTTCACCAAATTCTTAGAAGCTGCGGAGGAGTTGGCTGCAGCCTTTTGTTCTAAAAATGGTATGTTTTTTTTAGACTTTCCTGGATAAATCATAGATGGAAATACTAAACAAGAATAGTACAATACTCTTGATGGCTTAATTGTTAGGTCAATCAAAAAATACTTTATTCTCATTCCAGTGAAAATTGTATCCGGTCTTGGTACCATCACTATATACGAAGGGGAACAATTCACTCTGCAAGCGACATTGAACCATGCTGGTTTGCTTGGAGGCGAATGGGCTATGAACGGGATACAAATTCCTGGTGGTGGACGATTCAGCAGGGAACGTAACGTGTTGCATAGAAGTTTGGTTGTATCTGCGGCAACGAAATCGGATGCTGGCAATTATACATTCAGTATTGGAAGCCAAGTTGCATGGGGAACTGTTACAGTGCTAGGTATGTTCAACTGTGCGCGCTTTCATCATTGATTGCCAAGAAATTTCTCCGAATATTGATATTATCAGTGATTTTATTTGATCTTCTACTGTCAAGAATGGCAATATTTGCTTGATTAGTCTGTAACTGGATGATTTGTACTTCAGCTATTGGCATCAGAATGTTCCCTCTAAAGATAAGATAAGATAAAGCTTTATTACCCTTTCGGCGTAATACATCGCATGTAAAATAAAGGTAAACATAGGCAAGATACATATTTAAGTAGGTCAATTTGATTTGGGCAACAAGCTACATTTTCCGCAGGTCCTATTGGTTTTCAATATTTTCAAATGTATTCATAGTTTTGTATTTTATCGCAAGAGAACAAATACAAAAATACAATAAATCATTAAAATACGTTTGACCATGAAATATGACAACAAACCCTGATTGTATGCCATTAAGATATATTTGGAAAGCATGCAATTTATGGTACTTACATGTAGGTTCGCGGGTTTAAATGATACAGCTTATTATTATTTTTTAAAATTATTTTTTATCAAAATCAGATTAGCAGTAGTTTTATTTATATTACGGTATTTACGGGTATCATATACTTATGAGACAACCTCATTCTGATTGCATATTCATATGTGAATAACAGTCGATACAAATAATAAACTAATATATTTTAAATTAAATCTTGGTAAATTTCTAAGGATTTTTTGGCCTATTCTCGAAACGTTCTTACGATCTTTTTAACAGACAGACACATTCATTCTCAAATAATCACCAACGGTGGTACAAGAGATATTATCATGTTACATAATACATAATATAAACGAATCAAAATAACATAAGGTGTGCTTTTGTTTTTACAATTCGATAGACATATTTCAGAAAAGCAAGTAAATCTATACGTCCTTTCATAACATTTGAATTTAAGAGTTGACAAAGTTTAGGAATATTGGAAAAATTATAATACTTATAAGCAATGTAAACCTTTTTCTGGGGAAGGAAATATTCTCATCTAAGATATAGTGACATTCATCAGCTATGGGTGGGGAATTACATAAAGTACAGGTTCTTTCTTCATTTACTATATTTGCCTATCGGCCAGTTTCAACTAGTCTATTCTAGTTACATGTTCTACATTTCAGTATTGGTAATGAATAGATTTATCTAGAAGTAAATGTTTTTCAAATGAAACTGAGTCTTTAAGGAATGTATATGTTATCCTACGAACTAGATTCCATTTTACTTCTCCAATCTTGATAAAATTGATCTGTTCGTGTTTGTTAAAGCTGGAGATTAACCAGTTTCTATTAACATTTACGGAATTATTAAACAGTTAATCCTATATAAAATGTTTTTATTACAATTATCCATTTATTTTCATAGTTATTTACATTAATATCACGTTCTAAACAATTATATACTTTTTGAGATAAAGTTAAAACGTCTTTTTGGTTAACCAATTTGTACCAAAATCCTATCATGTGCTTATACACTTTTATCTTTAGTGGTAATCTTCCTAATTCGCCATACACCATAACGTTAGATGCAGTATACGGTGAAGCACTTTAAAAAATGTCAAGTGCAACCTTTCAATAATCTCCAGATTTTCATAACTCCATATTTCACACTCCAAGAACGTGCGTAACATTTTCATAGCCATACCATACGAATCTTTAAGATTGTCGTACGATCGTAAGTAAGTCCGTTTCTAGAATGGGACCCCCTGGAATGTACCACTTGGAACACATATTCCGCTGACATTTCCTTAACTCTTTCTATCAAAAAGTTAATAAACATTCGATCATATTCAATCAGACAGGATCATGAATAAACACTAGATAACAGGCTAGGCGTATTGTTCTAAACGCATAGTACAGACTGGACTTGTATTATTGTTGACTTATTATCTAGAATAAGTTAGCACGCACACATGTAGCCGTAAAAATCGCCAACAGAATTGCAGTGTTCACACAATATCATCATCATAAATAAGCCATTGGGACTGCATTGAATCTTCGCATTGGGAATTTAGTGGACCTAAGATTTCAGCTTAATTATTTTAAAACACCAACTCTGCAAGCAAGTACTTCTATAATATTATATGTTCATTTTTCAGACAGTATAAACGGCGAGTGGAACCAGTGGGGTGAATGGGTTATCTACCAGTGTAGCGCTTCATGTGGGGGCGCTATACCAGGAAACGAGGTGCGAGTGAGGAACTGCACAAAACCCGCACCTACCGCTATAGGGAAATACTGCGTGGGAGAGGGGAACCAAACACGTGGAGCTACTTGCGCCAGAGACCCTTGTCCAAGTAGGTTTGGACAGCATATCACTCCATCACAGAGTATACATATATGTATAATCAAAACGAATTCATTATATATTTTAAATGATTAAACGATTAAAAAAATATATACTATTTCACAATTGGGAGTTGAGATTAAATGAGTGCACACTGAACGGTATCGCTAGCTGCGAGACAAAATCAGGTTAACAACATTCTTTCACAGGGGAACTTATTAAAATGCCGTGTTGTGTTACCTTTTCTATTAGCTATTATATTAAAGATGAATAATTCAAGATTTCATAGATGTATCGCTTTCCTGAACAAAACGTTATACTATCTTGAATGGCAAGACGCATCACTTAATTTCTTTTCGGGTTATGGACACTACAATGAATAGCAGTGTCAAACATTATTCAATGGTTTACTTAATCAACTTCTAAGCAAGCCAGATATGATTAGACATTGTGGAACACACACAAAAACAATCTATTAGCACTCTCAAGCTAGCACCTTCCGGATCAGAGAAACATGCGTCTTCGACTTCGTTTTTAAAGAAAAGAGGGACTATAGAGACTGCAATATTGTTTTAAAAACATAAAAACAACGCAGGTGGTTTTGTAATTTTAACTATCAGGAATCTACTAGTCCGAGCCAGAAACCACTCGCCATTGGCGATAGGACTAGCGTTAATATTAACCCCTGCTTTTAGCGACGAAGGAGCTCGTTTTAAGATTTGGATATGGACAGATTGTTTTATACATCCAGCAAATATTTCGCCATGGTGTTTGATACATCCGGAGAGATACATTTTGGGAAACGACCTTTTTTTTTTTACAGGGGAGATAATCGAGTTTTATGCTTGAGTTGCGCACCGCGCTGCACGAATATATGCAAGGAACGTCCTACATTTCGTGCCATGTTTTTTTCCAATTTATTGATTTTTTACATCTTTTGAAAATTTGACACTTCAACGTCTTTGCCATTATTATTTGTAGGTCAGTCGAAAATCTCTCAATTGGTTGTACAGTTAAAGAACCCTGTAGCTAAACGAATACGGCTTTCATTGCTCGGACACTTGGCAAATAGTTGGCCTAATCCATGGATACTTATTCTCACAAACGAACTTCACTTACCTGGAATACTTACCTACACTTAGTTTAATCTACCATAATTCCACTTACAATGTAGTCTGCGATATTTTTGATAATGTTCGCTGAAATATTTTGGGCAAGTGTGAAATGTGTAGTGGAATATTCACAAAATTTGAACGAGTAGTCACGTGACCAAACAATGACGTCATTGCTTCCCTAGTCTCAGTACTCGCCTCTGTAACAGCGTCCTCGTGGTCCTAACGTCCCAGATTTTGGCCCTGTCGTTTAACACTGATTTTAACCATCTTACATTCATCAACCGTACGTTTACGAATACATAAACTGGGCCAGTTAACTGGCTGTTGCATCAACTGGGTGTTTCCCCAGACATGACGTCATGACATTGTGACGTCGTATTGTATGGCGTCATTACTAACGAGGAAGATTGAAAGTAAGGGCACATGACGTAATTGGCATTTTGCCAAGTCACTGTATCGGGTAATAAATAGAGAATCTCACCCAAGTGTCCTGGAATATCAAATATATCAACACGAGTCGTGAAAGTTATTAAATCCGAGGATTTAATAACTGTCATCGACGAGTGTTGATATATTTGATATTCCAAGACACGAGGGTGAGATTCTATGTATCACTAAATATCATTTTAAAGTTACTAAAGAAGAAAAATGCCACATCATAAAGATTTTACTGTGAAGTCAAATATTTAGGCTGCTGTGCATTTGCACTGTGACATCATAGCAATGCTACGACATCACAATTGTAGCGATGACATCACAATGGTTGAACAATCAAATAAACAATCAAATAAACCAAGAATTGGGTCAAACGATATCTACTGCTGTAGATATCGTTATATCTACTGTGAAAATACAGTATTGGGTGATAATATCGTATTCATACATTCCACATCGACATTCACCAGAATGTAATTTACATGATGCAAATCTAACAATTTTAGTATACTATATTTAGCATACAATTGTAAGCATACTATGTCGAGTAATTCCCTGCAATAATAATCCACGGCCATAAAGCTTTACTTCACAGATTGTGGAGGACGCTTGTCATCCTTAGACTGGATCAATCAGTTCTACAGAGAGCAGACGGTGGCCTGGAAGTCTCTGTTGTGATCATAGAAGGCAGCTTATTGTGTAATACGTCCTAGTGTGTGTGTGTGTGTGTTGTGTGTGTGTGTTGTGTGTGTGTGTGGTGTGTGTGTGTGTGTGTGTGTGGTGTGTGTGTGTGTGTGGTATGTGTGTGTGTGGTGTGTGTGTGGTGTGTGTGTGTGTGTGTGTGTGTGTGTGTGTGTGTGTGTGTGTGGTGTGCGTGCGTGCGTCTGATGTGAGTTTCATTCCATAGTTTTTGGATTCAGTGCCAATGTTTACGAAAACCAATGCGATTCAAATTTGACTGTGTCTAATTTCTTGTACAAGGTTTCCTATGGTAATTACCTGTATATCTACTTTTCTAGGTTCCGTGCTGCTGGTTTGAACAGGTACACGCAGCAAGGTTCAATTCTCCATGTGATGTATTAGTTATTTACTAACAAAATCATTTGACAGATTTACAATGCCGCGCTTTGGGCATTCTTAAACAGATGGAAGTGAGCAAAGTTTGAACGTTAAGAACGTTGAAAACAAAACTGACTTATTAATACCACGGATATAACGTTTATAGCGACTCTTTGGTATTGGTATAATTATGGATCAATCGTTCCCATTCACTGGATCTATAAATTGGCAGGACACATGATGTGGGTGATCTACAAGCCAAGTTGATGACAGTTAGTCCAGTCCAGGCCATCATTCATGTCAATCTCATTTATGTAAGTCACACGAGGTGATTCATACAACACACATATACGATCTATGCATACATATATCTACATACATACATGAATCAATAAATGGTTTATAAATATTTAATGCTCTCCTCATGTCTTAAAGGCATACAATCACACATATTAATGGCCGCTTTAGACAGAATTGGAGATATAAATACAAAGTATATTCACTTAGCATATGCATTATCGCGTTTCTACCTCAAGACATCTCTTCCCTGCTCAATTTCAGTGGTAAAACGGATGGTTCACTCCCAGCGACATCAATGGACAATGTCATCTTCAATTATACAGATTATACCGGTAGTTAGCGAAGCTGACAATCGGAATTGTCCGGTGTAATAGGAAACGTCAATCTCTACTATGTAATTATGAGATATAGAAAGTCACTTGAAGCACATCGAGAGAACTTACATTTCCTGTTTATATCTGAACGATATCGTCCATTTTTACCGAGAAGTTAGATTATTATTGTGAATTGGCGCCACGCAAGGATAACTATATAATATGAAAATATATTGCTAACTAGGCGGACGTCAGCAATATGAAACTTGTTGAAAACACCTGTTTTGGCAAATTAAATGCAAGCACACGTAGTTTCAATTAAAAATTCGTGTGACCATTAAATCAGTGAACCATCTGTATGCGGACACACCAGTATGCGGACACGCCAGTGTATGCGTTGAAACACATAGGGGCAATCAAAGATAGTTGATTTAAATCGTGGTCTGACGAAGTATTACCTGAAATTAAATACATTTCCTTTGACTACACAAGTGCTATATACCACAAACTACTTATTCCTCATATCCAACTAGTTATCAACATTTTAATATTTATTGATTGAGAGGAGAGTAGCTATTATTACTAGTAGCTCACTAACTAAAAACGAAATAATACAAAATGAGGTGTTTCCCTTTCCAAAGATTCACACCAATTCAGGCTGTTTCCCCTTATTGCATTACATACAGCAGAAACAAAATATTACCGATCATACCAGCTATCAAGCAAAGTTACCTATCGAAGGGTTGCCATGGAATTTTAACTACCCTACAGCTGTGAAAATATTTTTAGAGGCACAAATACGATTTAATGTATGCCATGTGAAAGTACATTTCACTTGCAGGTAAAAGGTAGTCCAAAACGAGCATCAGTATCTGTGATTGTATGCCTTTAAAGGGCACACACACAGACACACACACACGAAAAAACCATTAATGAGCTTTGAAGAAATGACATATATGGTGTGGGATAGTTAGTAAACCTTATTTCAGATAATGTTATAATCATAGCTAAAGGATAAAAAGTAAATCCGTTTTAATTTGCTTTTGCTAAAATATGTTGGAAAAGGACACTCCTACCCCCTAATTATAGCAGAAAACAACCCATTATATTTATCTCCTACAGCAGTTATATAAAGTGAAAAGACGTTGATTCTGGCTTATGATTTTTTTTAAATGGTTGTGACGCCATAAGTTTAAATGTTATTTCGATAGCATTTCTAGAGGAAACAAATTCCAATGGGAATGCCATCCACTGAAATAGGCGACAACACAGACTGATATTCTCTACATTGCAGACACTATTAACTATAACAAGTCAAACTCACTATTAACTTAACAAGTCAAACTCAAATCACATTAATCAGAGTGTTTTGATTAAAATACACAAATACACAAATATACTTTAACAACTATTCGTCAGAAGACATCCTGGACTTTTCCAAAGAACCTAATACTTTCATCTCAATTTCCACAAGCAGTATACAAATTAGAAAGACGAAACCAGTGATCATCCGTGGCAACGTCAACTTGTACAGGAATTAAATGTGATCATTCCAGCTTTAATAGTGGTGAGTATCTGTTCAAAGGAGATTTGCTTTACAAGAAATATCTGGCACTTCTAGGCTAGGAGTACTAAAACATCATCATCATCATCGTCGTCGTGATCGTCGTCATCATCATCATCATCATCATCATCATCATCAAACAACAACAACAACAGCTATAACAACGACGACGACGACGAGGACATTGTGTGCTGGCCTGAAGGTTGACCAGATACTTCATTGTGGCACCATCTGGATAGAAGACTCCGACTAACAGCCAACCTTGTATTATTTGAACGAACTGGAAAATGCAGGCAGAATGGAAATGTTACTGTTGTCATCGATGACCTCGATGCATATCAATACTTATCATATAATACTGGATTCCACTTGTAAAAGATCATATGATGTTATTTTCAACTTTGATGATTCTAAAGTGGTGGTATCATTACACATTGAATTATTTTCCATGCATAATAACTAATTCGGTAATTTCTTTTTGTCTTTAGCATACATTAATGTTAGTGTCCTCGTTGGCATTCCTGAACGAGGTACCTCTACATCAACAACCATAATGCGTGTTTTGTCTTTTATTTTATACGACGTTGAACTATAAAAAACATAATGATACATTAATATTAAAACAAACGAAACCACAATCAGCGTGGCTGGTGTGTGTGGGCGAGCATGATGTATGCTGAACGTTTACCATCAGTCAGTGAAGCGAACAGTAACGTTAATAATGCTGCTTCAGACCATTATCAGCCAGTACTGGAAGCGTGTATAATGCCAAGGCGGCTAGGCTAAGCCAATGTTGTACACGCGCCCAAGTCTGAATGGAGAGATGAACTCTTCAAAGGTAGTTTTGTTTACTGAACTATAAAACAACGTATTTTAACTAACTGCTTGAAGTGAAGAATAAAGATATCAATAATGGTATTATGGCAAAGTATAACTAGAAGCTAAAACAACAACAGCCAGTTCTGGGAGGAGGAAGAGGAGGTAGGCTGCCCGTTCTGGGAGGAGGAGGGGGTAGGCTACCAGTTCTAGGGGGAGGAGGAGGAGGTAGGCTGCCAGTTCTAAGAGGAGGAGGTAGGCTGCCAGTTCTAGGAGGAGGGTGTAGGCTGCCAGTTCTAGGAGGGGGAGGAAGCTGCCAGGTCTAGGAGGAGGAGGAGGTAGGCTGCCAGTTCTGGGAGGAGGAGGTAGGCTGCCAGTTCTAGGAGGAGGAGGTAGGCTGCCAGTTCTAGGAGGGGGAGGTAAGCTGCCAGTTCTGGGAGGAGGAGGAGGAGGTAGGCTGCCAGTTCTAGGAGGAGGAGGTAGGCTGCCAGTTCTAGGAGGAGGAAAAGCTGCCAGTTCTGGGAGGAGGAGGAGGTAGGCTGCCAGTTCTGGAAGGAGGACATTGGTACACGGGCTGCATGCACACAGGGCATGTATTCTTCTAGCAATGGATGCGTAGTATCCGTTACATACGCTAAGTAATATTTGATATTTCACAATGGTTACTGAATATCACGTATCGCTAGAAAATGAAATTTGTGAAAGGTTTATTGACGTCACAAATTGCCAGAATAATCCTCATCGACACGCACACATTCCTGTATACCGGGTATATGACAATCGTATTTATGAAATGCATATCATACTAGCAATACAACCTGAATTATTCTACTCACTGTAACGTCACTGTGCATAAAGGGTCGTTCCCGTATCGCAGCGTTTCCCGTTGCGGTTTCGCCGCAATGGATCGCTCATTATGAACATACATTCAACTGTTCACACTGAAACCGTGCAGGAAACCGTTCTGCGGTCCAGCGCACAATGAGAAACCATGCGTTTAACGAGCCTTTGAACTGCATTCTGCATTAAACTCATTACTTCGTGTCTGTAACACATTTTCAACGATTGAATAAACTGTGGATACATGACTGAATATACGTCCTTGTGATGAAAACATTTCTTGTGCCTTACGACAAAACATTCTATATCCCTATCAAATACTTTATTAGTATTATATCTACCAGGCATACCACAGTTTCGTACCACTTTTAATTAAACACAGTCCTCGGGTTTAGATATACTTTAACAGCGCTACGATTTGCTATATTTAGATATGTTGTTGATGTCTATGGCGAGTAAGACAGGATTTCAATAAGCTAACATAAGCTAGAAGGAAGTGACAATATATTGACATCATGTACTAAATGTTAAATTATGTATGACTTAGAGACAAGCTCAGTGGTAAAACTGTCAAAGTATTAAAAACAGCAATCCCAAGGGCGTCTGTATGTATTGTCATACAATCCATTGAGAAACCATTCTGGCAGGTCTTTTTGGCAATAAAGTGTGAGGTCATACTACTACGATATTCATGTTTTTCATGTTTTACTTGATTTATGATTCCACATCATGTTGGTGGCGACGATTCCTTGTCAAACGCGCTAACCGCCTCAGGAATGTATATTATCCACTCCGCAATTATCAGGTGTATTAAATATGCATAACTAAGATAATCGTAGCCTGAGGTGCGCATATTAATATACCTCTTCGCCTGGAAAAGACTTCATATCGCGTATCATTGATCAAGCGCCGGATGTTAGCTGTTAAAGTACACGGACGAAGTCAATATAGGATCAGTGTGATAATGAGGACAGGCTGACATCACTTCTATGGCATGTGTCCACCATGGCTTGTGAATACATACATGTACAAGTGTGCCCAGAGGATTCCAAGCAATCATGGTACAACAAGCGTAAGACGACATTAACCAATGTCGAGTTCCGTGGCCACAGATTACCTTTACTAACGTGTATAAGGCCCGCTTTATGTGCACACAAAAGATGCAATATCTGGGTCGTAGTGAAGACATCATTATGTCTTTGACACTACAATAGGCCTGTTGTTTCTTGAGCTGGCACACGACGAGATTAGTTGACGAGATGCAAAGAAGAGATGACATCAACAAAGCGAACATTTCTGGCCGCCATCGCTACAGGATGTTCCATAACTAGTGACTACCGTCAACCCAATATCAGACGGACGTCTTCTACCTTGTATTCTTGTACGCTCTGCCAGTAATGGATATGTACACACTTGGTATTGTTTAAAGCTATTTGAAAGCGGAAACTATGTAGGTACACCTGATTACTGCTTACACTCTATTAACAAGTACGTTTGGATTTCATTATGAACGATCGGTTAACAATAGATGATGTATTTGTGTGTCAACTATAGGCATATATGCGAACTTATACCACATTGCAACTTTAAACAGTATCTGTGGAAAGACAAGTGTGATACCAACTCCCAATCACACAGTTGTCAACGGTTTTCATGATGTATGGTTAACGTCATGGGATACCAAAACAGCTGTGTACAGTACATGCAATAAGCTGTTTACTCAATTTATCCATGTTAATGAATAAATGATACCCTAGAGTAAATCACACAGTAATGTGACTTTTAGATAACCACTGTGCATGTATTTCTATAGAATGGCATATATCTTTAGAATGTCTAGACATTTACTACGTAAAACCTTGCTATTTGATAAAAAAACACACACGATACAGTGCTAGTAACAATTCAACAGTAAACAACATGTTTCCCTGATATTTGGACACACCCACTTCAATAATCACAAACATGTACTCAATAAAAGCATGTAGCTTACTCAATGTACAAGGAATGTCTTGAATATCAAACATTTCACCAAATATGTCACTGTTCGGCCGGTGCCTTGATGAAAATACATGTACCTTATAAAAACATGCTAGTGCAATATCCATATCTGCCTGCATTTATGGACAGGCATTTATCAATGTTAATGGTACTCCTGACGTTAGCTGAAAGGACATTGATTGAAATATGATTTTATAACATCCACAGTACATCTATTTATATGAAATGTCATATCTAGAAACTCTAGACACACTAAAATCAAAGGAAAATCAAAATCAATATCAGAGACTGATAGATGAAAGGTTATGCAACCGTCCATTGAAAATGTTAAACTGTCACATTTTGCCATCAAATAGTATGGCTAAGTAAACAAACGGGAAGTCATTGGGCTATTGTTCCGAACTATACAAGTCTATATCTCTGAATGAAGCATGAGTTGCGTGGATATTATATACAGTTAGTATAACATTAATACGTCGACTAGCTATATACACGCATGGAATATATCCACATAACATAAATGTGAAAATATATATACTGAATGCATGTCAAACATCTTCACTTATACAACTTTGATCTTATCACTTGATAAGATTTGATTCGACATTTCCGATTCGATTTGACATTAACGAAATGGATTTGTATGATTTCAATGTAATTTCCCAACGTGAATACGAGCACATTTCCATCTATTTTAATATCGTTAACAGTAAATACCATATTTCCCACAGATCTATTAGAAAGTGCCAGGAATTGCCGAGCGTTGGCGGTGTCCAAGTGACCTTCAAAATCATGACTGTAAATACCCTTAAACAAGAGATAGCAGCAAGGCCAGAATCTTGAACAGGGACTACATTTCGTGACGCACGGAAACCATAACAGGTGCTGTTTAGCAATTTATTATTCATAATGTGTTGCTATACATTATTTCACGAAATTAACCTGGATATTAGTGCATAAAACGTGAATAAGCACCAATCAAAATTCCTTCTGGTAGAATCAATCCAACGATATTCTGGTCCAAATTAAAGCATAACATCCCCATGGACAAGTGGTATATCTGAGCATCTCAACCTGGATTCTTACAAGTATTCCGCCAAGTGGTTTAAATAGAAATAGTTAAAATGGAAAAATAACACTTAATGCCTGCATCGCAGGAATTTCCATGTAGATAATTGTTTTTAACATGAGGGGTAATTTCAGGATAATGCTCAGAATACGAATTGTTAAGATGGAATGAATATCATGTTCAGACAGCATACCGAATAACAGTTATCGATCACTTTTGATTGAATTTTTTATCTATTGAATTTCGGATTGTCCTAGCTTAGCACGCGCCTCTCTTACGTCACACGGCATTCTGATGGCATCTTGATAGCCTACAACGTTCTCAATTTGCAAATTATTGACATTACAAAGGATAAATCTTGCCAGTCCCAGCACCTCGTAGACTGGAATATTCTGTATACCGTCACCGACGTCACCCACGTGAGCACATGATGGAGTGAAGCCACTAACTATGGGAGTGAGATGAAGTGTGGAGACCGTCATCCGGGTACACTGTGACTACACTCGTCACTGTTGAAGTGAGCAAAGAATATCATCTGCAGACTAGACCAGTAATTGTACGCCTGCTATTGTCCTCTGAAAGTGTAGACGCGTGTATCTAGTGCACATTTATCAGGTTACAACACTGGAAGCAGTGGGCTTTCGTACTTTAAAAAATTGAGTGGAGAAAATCTCATTAGTTTGTCCATCCATAAAGGACCAGGTGACGTCATCCGCCTCCTTTTCACTGATAACTATTCTTGCTACCCCGGCTTCTTACAAAATGAATGACTTCAGAGAGTGGTATTTAAAAAAAAATAATCTAGGTACCAAAGAATCGATCTATAAAGCGTAATACATGTAGAGTTAGATGGATGATTGAAGTCTTGACGTGTCTAAAGACATTCATTCTAAAGGTTGAGACATGGTCGGAATACATCAGTATTGATAAGTAATCACGTTAAGACAGTATTGGTAGTCATTCTCATGGCATTCATATTTTACCCACCACTAACACTAACATCAATATTCTTTTGAATAGCAATGTTTAGTTTGTTTTAGAGCATGGCAGACGAATTACTGAGAATGACTGTGTACATGACAGACAGGTGAATGCTAGGCAATCATTATGGCAAAGAGGTGACAGGTTGAAATATTTACGGTAAGCTACAGAATGATCATTGCTACTGTAAGTGACCAACTGAAAGTTTTATTGTAGGCCGCGAATGTTCCTGTTATGTGCCTTCAAACTATGACCAGCTCATCGAGATGTATTGTGTTTATGTCGGAAATGGATTCCATTTTATATTTGACAAGAGTTGGTAATAATGCCAACATGATGTTTTAATCAGCTATTATTAGTAATAATGAACATAGTAATTATTGACCTGACGCCTGAAGAAACAATTTGTAAAGAGTAATTGTAATGATGACACCGCTGTATGCTGTTGAGTATCCTAATTTATGTTTGTGCAACGGTTCCTAGGTGTATTCATGTTGTGCAATTATTGAGCCAGGCCCGTCCATCACTTCCGTACTTGTCATCTCATTCGTCTCGATAGCACTGCCACAAGGACGAGAAATCTCAACGGAATTGTATCAACCTGTCTTCTAGTTTTATGTTGTTATGATTTTTATACATTTGTTTACTCTTTATTTTGAAACAAATTTCTTTACGGCGGAATATGGAAATAATATAGTATAAATAGGTCGTCGATTTCTTTTTGCAGAAAGTAGATCCTGTGTGCTCGATTGAATGTTTTAAGTTACCATTGAACATTCATGTTTTGTTTCTGTCTCGCAACGTTAATAATGTTATATTTACCGGTATCGATATTGAACTGCCCTTTCATTAAAGCAATTAATATCGATAGATCTAGATTATTGATAAATATAGATTTTTATAAGCTTTGGTCGGTACTCTGATAATCAATATTGTTGGCGGATGTAATACTTGCAATTATGCCGTTTGTTTTGAAGGTTCTACTCCTTATTTGATCAAATGACTTTAGTCTCTTGCATTTAGACTAATAGACAATCTAGTTCCATATTGGCCAGTTGTATTAAATGTTCATAATGCAAACATGTCTTAGACTCACGAGAACAAAGTACTGACTACTTTCCTTGGCTATAAATGGCCCCATAATGATCAACGTGGTCCTGCAACTAAGTTACGGTTTGCTCGAGAGATTTGGAGCAATCGCCGAAGGAAACGTACAGTGTGAAATAGATCGTCAGATATATCATTAAGGTGGCTACAGTGAGGTCGTAGCTAGACAGCTCTAATCATCAATCGTCACACTTACTTGTACCAAAGACAGGTTAGGTAGCGAGAAGCAGATGAAGGCGACGTGTAAAGTTATATACACGGGAAACCGGTAGACGCGCGACACATGCTTCCTGCTCGCGTAGCAATTAATGTAGATTACGGGGCGAGTTGACTGGATGGAACAAGTGCCATCCGATCTGGTCAGCTTCTGTATTGCTCCCGACGTGACTATGGACGTACGTATCCCGCGACTACACATTAGCTACGCCTGATCGTCATGTCTTTGACTCAACGTTCTTCCGTCAGTCCAGACGAAAACGCTTTACTACTGTACCGTGTTTCCCGTGGCCATGATATATATATTAAGCTATGTTTATTGAGAGGTATTGGTCGTTAATTAAACCAGTCAAGAATGCATTTTATTCTTTGATTCACTAACGTTAATCAAGCCAATTTTACAGATTTCAAGGTCAGCACCGCGGGCTGGTCATCGTGATGGTCAGGGCGTAAGCGCTGGACACTGGACACGGCACAAGGGCCATCTGTCACGTCATGTTATACCGAGGTAACACCGGTAGCCCTGTCACAGCAGTGATGGCCAAGAGAGGGATACACAGACCACTCCACTGATCCAGTACGGGCTGAAGTAGGATCGACAGTACTGAGGAGAGGGGATTGTGAGAAGGACCTGTGTTACGGAAGTGTTAGAACAATACAAAACAGACCACATACTGACATGTTCTCAACGGCGCGTATTTACGGAATACATACTAATATATATTTTTTAAATATTAAAAACATATAGTATTGCATTGTATTATTGCTAATATTGATTGTCGCCCGCTGAGACCTTTTCTAATACCACTCGAGCTATAATTATATTTGATACCCGGCGGTGTGGAACAGTTGAGTAAGTGGTGATGATACTTGTATGTATACTAAATTGCTATGTTTAACGCACTTCTGCCATAATTGATAATGCATATTATTAAAATACCAATTGTTACCATGTTAGGGACCATTGCAAAATCCAGCAATCAATCGTTACTTATATTAAATTAGTATCCACCGATAGCAAGGTTCGCAATGTCACAAAAACACTTAATTTATTTATGAAATAGATATAATCTGAAAAAGAATGATCGTATGTCTTTTTTCCCCAGTAAAACATGACAAGTAATAGCAAATAGAATAAGGGTGACAACCATTTCTAGCAAGAGTATGTATGTGAATCTCTAATTAGCTGACATAATGAATGTATTTTTATGTAATGTCATTCAGATCCGATCTTATTCATTTCCATTATATCATACACACATATCACATCTATCACTTAATTACACGGCTATCATCTATAATCAACACTGATATACATCGACTGCAGAACGTCATGTTACGCTCCGTACTTAACATTGTGAATATACGAGAACATAGCTTTCCGGTGGAATTATTCTCATATGTCATACTAATAAATTGAATGCAATGTACTGAACACTGCACTTTTAACTGAACATAAATGCACATTACATTAATTTATTTATTTATGGGAAAATAATACACCTAGAAGTATTATTCACTTAAAATAATCTAAACATGACTATTACAGAATAGTATCCTGTGAGGAAATTAATTTGAAATACAAGTGCATGAAATATAGAGCTATGTGCGCACATTCGCGGGTGGATTTGGTACAATGTGTACATTATTATTATTAATATTATTATTATTAATATTATTATTAATATTATTATTAAACCGTTCACTGCCACGTTAGTACACGTACGTGTAGGTCACCAAAGGCGTCACTCTATATTTGTGATGAGCAGTCTAGACATCGATAGATTAGAAATTCACAAACAGCGGTGCCATTTCTGGTATAGTTCCTCGATATTACCAGTAATCCATAGCGACGCAACTACAGGTGCTGACAATCACGTCTACCAGCTGCACATAAAACCACACACAGATAACAGGAATATCGTCATTGGTAAATACTGCCTGATATGTCGCGATATCTCACGTGACTACCACTTGTTTCCACCTGGTGCCATTAGAGGAACAAATATGGTAAGTTGTGTTCAATAGCACTATCGCTAGCGTTCACTACATGGACTGTGGTTTATACGTGGTCTTGAAAATAATGTTTCCACTGATATGTTTTACCAGAGTATGTCTCAGTGTCAAGTAATGAGTTGAACATTTTATTTCAAATTAAACATGATTGAGGATTAGCAATGACGCCGAACTCTTAATGTACCACTTCTGTTGTGATCCATGTACAAAGTGTATGTAAATTACACAGAGTGAATATTTATAGGAAGGATTGATGTTTTACGCCTGTCTTTGAAGCAGTGTTCCACGGCTGAGACTGCCTGGCACTCTTGTAGGACATGAGTCAATGACGACGGCGGATGTCATGTCTTATCGGTTCCTCTACACGCAGACTAATACCCAATCCGTGACAGCCCCTACCGTACCGTATCTTATCTAAAATATGCGATAATTCTAGCGATTTGATTTGTTGAGCGGTGTCCCGTAAAATTTCGTACACTCCGGTTTGGCCGTCGTTATAATTAAAAGCTGTAACCTCATAAATGACTGTTAGCGGTCGCCCTCGACTCGTACGTTACAAACATATTCAGCATGAATATTCGCAAATTCGCCTTCTTTGGAGTGCATAGATCTACTGAGATTTTGGATAAATTCCTTACCAACGTGATTTCCGGGGCATACAGGTTTTTACAAGTTGACATTTCTCGTAGACCCTATACCAGAAATTTCAGCTTGTAAAATCCCGTACATCCCTCAAATCAGTTCAAATCACGCTGGCAACTTATATTCTTGCGGTCCGCGACAGACAACTGCCGTAGCGTATCGTCTTGCAGCCTGTGTTGTCAAAGATGCGGAGACAATACTCATGGTTGAGAAATAATAATCTATTGTGACTGCCGTGTATGCATGATCAGCCTCCATTCCATTAGTAACTTTGCGATATTATTGTAATAACCTCATGAATATAATACTGAGGCATGAATATTGGTAAGATATTGCTACTATAGTATAACGTTATATATTGCTGTGAGTCACGTGTTACAGACTGGAGGTTTTATCCAGATAGTTTTCTGGAATGCTAGTATTCATATAGTGTGAATATATATGCGCATATTTACAGCATCTTCATATGTAGTCTGTTGAGCTCGTAGTAAAATACACCATCCCGTTTTTCTTTATTTAAAAGAAATCCTGTATATGTTTGTAATACGGATATTCCATATGAATCGGATATATAGTTCATATTTACTGTGTCTTCCGGCGTGTAATAACGTCTATGTGGCCTTAAACTAGCTATAGAATAATACTGCGTCGTCACATGAACACAACTTTACATGGAAGAATAATACAATAGAAATAGGCTAATTAATTTGCAGAGCATTAATTACTTGGTAGGTTCAGGCATTGATAGATATATATAGATATACCAAGACTTGATAAAGAGAGCCTTCATAAGGTCGTACAGAGCACATTATGGTCAATAGGTTGAGATGCCATGTTTTCACAGAGACAGTTGATGACGGTAACCAGCTAACACGGTGCATCCCGGCTTGTAGAGGGACAGTCGATAAGCATCGGACAAGAACATGACAATTCTTCGTGTGAGAAAAATGGCGTACGAGTATTATAATTACTTCCATTTGCATACTATACGTGTGTATTTCCTTGGAATATGTTCATACCTGAATGAACGTATTTACATACCTGAATGAGCTGAATATTCTGTGTGTGGGTTTTTCTGGACTAAGTGTGGGTTGCTACTACGCGCATGTGCTATGTAAATAGAGATTATTAACCGAGGTCTTTAGATATCGTCTATATCCTGCACTTAGGGATAATTTTTGTATTAGACGGGCTTCAGCGAGGTTGATACTCTCTTTATCATCTAATGTCAAGCTTAAATATTTCTCTATAAGAAGAAAACATCAACGTTTGAATCGACAGGTTGAAGTTTCGCGTAGGAATACATGCAAGTCAGTAAATTACAACTTTAAGAATAATTCTTACTACAAATTGTAAACATATATTAAATGCCCTCGATTAGCACATCTGGTTTCCGATCGTAATTGTCATTTTGTTTACTATTTCCATATAGTAGTCACACTATCAGAGATCCATAATGTGCATAGTTATTAGTCAGGCAAAGTAGCATGATAATTTAATAAATACTATGTTATTTCACATGTTTGCACGTACTATATGGTAAAATTAGGAATATTTCTAGAAAGAACCCGGCATAAACAGTGTAAATAATGTGTATATTCAACTTTCCATTAAATGAAAATTCTATCCACAATAGAGTAAATACTAGAACATGTAGAAACGAAGGATAAACTATGTGCTGTTTCTTCCCCCGGCGTTTGTACGAAATTAATATTTAATAATATATTTAAGCTTAAATCGTCTAACGTTGAAAGATGATCGTCTAAGTCTTTGTCCGAACAATAAACAACACATATGGTTGTCACATGTACACGGATTGGTTTCGAACATACATTCATTTATTTTTTATTCTGACTGCTGATTACACTCATCGGTGAAAAATAATTAAATATTACGAATATAAATATCATTAGAATATTGATGATGATAATAATAATAGTAGTAGTAATAATAATAATGTGTAAATCAGAAACACGTATTTCTCTTCTAGACCTCGAATTCCAATCATCATTGATTCTGGTATTGCAATTGAAATACACGCGTGTTGTATTTAGATATATTTCTGATGGAATTACAGAGGAAGAGATTGCCCATATACTTCTAAAGTTGGTGTAAAACTCTAAAATATTAATAAACTAATATATTGGAGAATGAAATATGATGAATGTATTCATTGCATATAGCCTCAACCATACAGATACTAACACATTAATACACATGCATATTCCAGTGCCACGAATGGTGATCATCGTCCTTAAGCTTGGATTGATGTATCAGAAGCATTGCAATGTTCCAAGATATACCCAGGTACAACTGTAGATAAATATTAAGGAAGGAAGCATAACTCTCTATACGTCTAGTTTCGCTGTATTAGGAATACCATACTAATGATAGCAATGCTTTATTGTACGGATATAGCACATTGTAGTACTCACGTATGATATGAGGGGGAGGTTGAAGGCTGCGGCTACCCTGGCCTCCACGGTACAGCTATCCTCGGGTCCGAAGAAGGCCACCGCCCCTGCCCGCCACTGCTGAGCTAGACTGAGGGTGGCCACCAGGGTGTCAGCATGGGTGTCGTTCCACACCAGACTAAACCTGTATCCAGGTACGATCCGCTTGCTGTTGATCTCCTCTATGGCGTAACTGATGGCACCAGATATTAGTCTTCCTTGTCTGTTCCTCACAAAGTCATCGGAGCTGGACGTGGTCATGTATCCTATGGTGAGGTCCTTTAACGCCGACACGGCAGCCAGGTGTAGTATACACACTAGTACAGGTATTCCCAGGTAGAACTTGGCCAGGTAACTCATTATCCGGGTTCCTGGCTGCTCCAGGCACACACATCACGAAGTGACACACGGACACGCGTACAGACACACAGGTGTACACTGGTGCTGCCAGGAGTGAAGTTAAGCCAACTCAACTCTCGCTACTTTGGTTGGCCAGACGCCGGAGATACACTGCCTCCTTCCACCAGCATTACACACTAATTGACGGCCGTAGTTGGCTGTGCGGCATGGCAGTCGACTGGTGGGTTCTGGTGACAGTCAACTCCCAGCTCGCTCTGCTCTCTAGAACACAGAAGACATAACCAATCAAGTACCGCTAGTTACTATAGTCGCTATATGCAGAATAGGTAAGACGACGATGGTTAGTACGTACAGACATTTGATTTAACGGCTGTTTTGACACGGAGAGATTGTCGATATATTTTCGCAATGTATTTCGCGTTGTCTTAGATGCCAATAAGAAGATAAGACTATGAGAGAAGCAAGGATTATAAGGACGAGGTGATTTTAATCCTACGACGTGCTAAATCATAAGACGTTGTGAATATTATTAGTAGTTGATGGTGAAATCAGCCTCACCAGTTGTACATTGAAATAATAATCAAATTGTGATTCCTTCATATGGAGATCTGAACCAACTTCAGACAATCCATTGTTCTTGTTTTTTTCTACTTCTCAATGTCACTATTAAGTACTGGCTTAGACATGCTATATTGATAGAAGTAAACGACACCATAGATCAGGCACACGTTCCACAGAACGATCGTAGCGGTACGAGAGTCGTAACTCCTTAGCAACTCCGTGTTAACGTATAGGAGTGATGACTCTCGTAAGTTAACGATTGTTCCGTGGAACGGGCCCCAGAACTCTTCAGTAAGACACGCTGTAACTCCTAGGTAGCAGTAACTCAGACTCTAGACATAGACTACATAGCCAGGTCTGGAGTAAAGGCTGCCTTAGAGTGGCGCAGTTTCCTACACGTGGGGACAGTGCTGTTTTTACTAACGTGTACTACTAAATACATGGTAAATATTCATTAGTTCCACACATGTATTCCAAACGCATACTCCCAAATTGAGTTAATTAAATTTCCACGCGTTTAATCTACCGCTACTATTTATGGAGAACATCTTGCAACGCTTTCTCAATACATGTATACATACATGTGTTACGTTACGTAAATCCCTTCAGTCTAGTTTAGGATATTCTGGATACTTTTGGTATTACAAGTAGTCATTGTGGTGAATGAGACTTTCTGCAATTCCAGATATTGTTTTAAGATTATCTGCTCCACTTCTGGTCGGTACCTTTCAGCAAGTAACCCGAAGAAATAACGGACGGAAGGAGCACAGATACACACGTTAGTCTGTCAGTCGCTGTGAACGTTGAAGCAATACACCGATCACACGTTCCTGACACTTAGCATACGTTCTACTCCCAACCATCAGTCGTCTAATATAGATCCACCACCAGTGTTCGCCTCACGCACCTGTCTTGTACGTGGGTGTAAGCGTCGCCAATTACCACCTTAAGACAATTTATAACTTTACTTAGTAGATGCTATTAATAGGCACGTAAAATTGGTAGCATCGTTAGTGTTAGCTATCTTCCGTAGTCTATATATTAAATCCTATGCGCATAGAGTATAATAATTGCCGTGTGCATTGGTATGGCAGTCGATCATAGCTTACGATCTTTTTATATAGATTTCAATTATTAAAACACCAAGCTCGGTCTTTTGAACATACAGTAGTGATGATAGGAAAGGCCATGTCATGCTGGATCCATTTGTTCAGTAACGACATTTATATGATCATAGAGAATATGTAGTACTATATAGTTAATATCAGTTGTGCAATACTTCCATTGGGGAATGACAATTATTATTAATATTATTATTATTATTATTAGGATATAGCTATTTGATTCCATGGTTTACGGATTTTTCAGTGATGATTTTGACTCGGGCGGCCGAAAATATAAATAAATATAATTTGATATTTTGGTCAGTCGGTCCGGTATAATATAAATAATAATAATAATTGGAGATTATGAATGGTCGGTTGACAGAAAATAAATATAATTGATCAATATAGCTGTCAATAGTTGTTATAAACACCAGTACACATAACCTATTCAGATTTGAATGCACAATTATTTTCAAAGTACTGCTTGTCAAGGCTAGTAAGTGTTATAACTTAGACTATTTTGTTTCGTAGATATATCTACCAGTAACCAATGAATCATTGCCTGCCGGACTGTATTCATATTCAATGACTGTTTATACGACTTGTTCTTTCACCATTTATTATTATAATTTTCTAAAGACTAATACATTGTCGCGGAATAAAATAAAAAAAATATTTATATTTTTTATTATTATTTATAGATCTAATATTTTTATTTTTAATTATTATTTATAATTATTTTTATTTTCCAAAATAGACATAATCGGCTCGGCGGATGCGTAAACAATGGAATCAAATAGCTATGGCCTTATAAACATTTATATAGCGCAAATATCCAGAAAAACTGCTGAAGAAGTGAAGTTTTAGTTTTGTCTTGAAAGTGCACAGTGTGTGTTTTCCATGGATGTTTTATGGGAGATTGTTCCATAGAAATGGACCTTCAGCCTGGAATGATTATGTATGGATCTGAATCATGAATGGGTAATACTGATATATGGTTTATGAGTTGCATACAAGATGAAGTATGCAAATACCTATACTTCTACTACTACAATCGCCAGAGAATTAACTCGTGGCTGCCGGAGTGTCACAGCTTATTAATGCATTACAGAGTGTTGATGGTCACCATGTCAATGAGATGATACAGTGTCACAGACAATGGCAGTGCCAATGTGACACCGGCGTGTCACTGATCATGCGTGTATCAATAAATGAGTGACGGACGCAGCGTTACTCATACTTCATATACCAGTATCTAAAGGTGCTTTATTGTCGATGTGTAACTGTTAATTTGTGTATTGCTGTATTGCATTGAAACCGTTTAAACCATATACATTCAAGTAAGTATAATAACTCTTTAAACACTCCCCATCAAAGCCACACAGGACTAGCTCTGCCGTAGTTCTCTCGGGTGCTCTCATGTCCTCTCATATCCTCTCATTCTCTCCCTGGAAAGTGCATGGGCAACATGTACTACAGCCCAGCAATGGTGATTTTCTTTAACCGTTCATAAATGTGTTTGATCATATCGCCTGTAATATATGAATGTGAAATCGGTGAGCTATGCTAAAGGAAATGTAATGAATGGAGTAAAGAAACGCTCGGATGCCACTCATTCAGGTCTGGTCGGTTAGATGACATTTTTTTAATGCTACAATGTGAACTGAATATTTATCTACAGAATATATAGATTACCCTTTCCTCATTTAACGAAAGATAAATGGAAAGAAATGTCATGTTTGGATGTTTGGCACATATATATGTTAACATTTCAACCAATGGTTAGTGTGTTTAGTGTAATTAAATACATAAACTATGTCAAGTGATATTCAGGTTACCCATAACACTGTTTAAACACAACAAACGATAAGGTGACTTCATATCTGGACAAAATTGCATCATCCTTGCATATCAACTTCGAATGAACTTCTGGTTTATGCTAAATCAGAAATATCATCACCACTCAAAAGCACATCCATTATCAGCCGGTCGGTATTTTAACGACAGTCACTTCCGGGATAAGCCTGAATGTGGATGGTACGGCTTTAACACGGTACCTAACATAATTATAATTAGACAGGCTTCATACGAATACATGTAATATTCAAAATACAGTGTATTGTTGGCTAATAGTACAGAAATAGTAATGGCTACGTTTATAATACGACGACTCCACGTGTTTATTCCGTATTCATATTTACCTTAGCTGTATAACAATATCCACATCCTCATTGGTAAGGCCTATCTATAGTTATAGGATCTAACCTGCCACTCACCGCAACGTCTTCCGTTCACATGCCACTGCAAATAGTGTAGGCGCACAAGAAGTAACAGGATATAAAATATGACCAACTTGAACTACATTTAGAATGCATATGCTTGTAAATAAATTATCAGTTGTGATTTCAACATCAGTTTGAGCGGAAAAACACATTTGCAGGCAAATGGTGTAATTGTTATGAGGCTTTTTTTTATTGAGTTTGGTAGGATACATATTATACCCAAAGTATTGCTAGACATTATACCGAAGTATGGCTAAGACACATTGCCAATGTTAATTGTACGATGTTTTGATGAACTGCAAAATATCTAAAGATCATTCATGTGTAGATTCCTTTGAGCCTATGTCGGACCCGTTCATGTAGTAAAGAATATATTAAATCATACACACGTCTAGGCGCCATAACGGACAATCAAACTACCGACAGAAATACGACAGTAAGAGTATTTAGTCGTGACCTTCCGTGAACCAAACACGGAAATACTGCCGACTTCTTTGAACCTTGATGGAAGGATTAGTCTAAGATTTCAAGATGGCCGCCAAATCTGGCTAAGAACACATGCGGCTGACCTAGGTCAAGCCGTCCATTCCGGAGGATTACCAGCTGAGTGGACCAGCACGTAGTGGGCAGCCACACCTGAGGTTGGCAGCTGGACAGCTTGTAGAACACACACACGCCGACGTCACAGTCACACGGCACTGTCTGTTGACGTCGGAGGCACACACTGCTGCAAGGCACAGGCATCTGACAATGGCGAGGCCAGGAAAGTCACACGTGGTAGCTGTGACAGTACGGGTAGGAAGTGAAGACACACGAATGATAACTGTGACAGTACGGGTAGGAACCGATCGACGTATAACATAGAACAGTTTTCACCCAATACTGTCTTTTCGCAGTAGATACCGCTTTCAAATAATAAGCGATATCTACAGCAGTAGATATCGTTTGACCCAATTCTTGGTTTATTTGATTATTTATTTGATTGTTCTACCATAGTGATGTCATTCTGTAGATATCGCTTGACCCAAGTATTTGATTGTTCAACCATGACGTCATCGCTACAGTTGTGTTGTTGTAACATTGCTATGAACTTTAAATGCACAGCAGCCTAAATACTGACTTCACATTAACATCTTTATGATGTGGCATTTTTCTTCTAAAACGATAGTTGGTGATAAATAGAATCTCACCCTCGTGTCTTGGAATATCAAATATATCATCACTCGTCGATGAAAGTTATTCGGCAAAGCCTCTGATTTAATAACTTTCACGACTCGTGTTGATATATTTGATATTCCAAATGAGATATATGAGATTCTCTATATATGCACTGCTGATTATCTGGGTGTTTCCCTTAAATATGCATAAGCCTACTGTGCGTATACAATGTGTCCACATCTAAAAATAATTGTTTAGTCACTGTCTCGTCTTTGGAGTAATGTAGGCCATACGACTAAAACGAGTTTGAACACCTGCAAACCTCAGCTGTTGACTTTTGTATTTCCGTTTTTCTTTTTTTTCTTTTTTACTTATATATGAAGATACTTCTAGTTTGCGCGTCACTCTCTTCCGAGAACAAAGGTCAACCCACCCTCTTTCAGAATCGTTGCTCGTGTGTGTTATAACAATACAGCTCTTTGTCAGATAGCCTGAAGGAGGAAACAGCCTCCAAGTAACCGAAGAACGTTTGAATCATCCATTGTAGAAATATATAACAACTTTACTAATCCCTTAACGAGTCTCATTGACATTGGTCTGTCTCCAACACGTGGCCGTACATTGGTCTGTCTCCAACACGTGGCCGTACATTGGTCTGTCTCCAACACGTGGCCGTACATTGGTCTGTCTCCAAC
>JAUTBT010004780.1:0-47246 GCA_032361225.1 Lepetodrilus schrolli | reverse complement strand
TTCCTCCTGCCCTAAACTGACAAGTCGTGATATAAGTGAAAGAATCTTGAAAGCGACTTAAAACCCCAATCTAAAAAAAACACAATGTGCCAGTGTATGTTTACCCCTGTGATATAACTACTATATTACAGCACAAAATTGAGCAAAACTTTCATTTGTTTAGTTACATTTTAGTCGTGTGCGACTTAATGCACTTATTCATTTAGTTTTTGTATACTTACCATGGTTAATGAATAACATTTTCTTTCAGGAGAAATGGATAAAAATTGAGCAAACAAGTGCAAAGTCATGACAAAAGGTATTACATTTCATATAAGTGGGAAGACAAATAGATTGTTGTTTTTCAATAAATTGATGATTAGTTGATCTCTAAATAGAAAACAATACATGATTTTCCTATGTATATGCTTGACTTTACTACAATTGCTTAATTTATCATTTTATATTCCTTTTTAGGAAATGGTGAACTAATTTACACAGTTCATCATCGCAAATGGGTGAAAGATTTAAACTCCATAATAACTCACTCACTACACATGTTTAAGCATGCTTTTACAAACTTGTTGTTCTCAGGTATAGTACATCACTGGAAGTTGTCTAAATACTGCTGAGTGAATGCCAAAAATGCTGAACACAAACCAGTCACTGCCACACCAAGCTGGAGAGATGCCGATCTCAATCACAGAAGAGTTCCCACACATGCCTGTAGCTGTCCAGACTGTGTACAAACAATAACCCTACCGAAAATGGACCTCATTGCGAGTTACTTTGGAATTATTCTAATAGAGTTGAATTTGAATAATAACTGAGAACTAAGAAATTACACAAAGAGTTACTTTGGAATTATTCTAATGTAGTCGAATTTATATCGTCAATGAAAAATAATGAGAAAATTACGGAAGTATTAATTCTCTTTTACTACCATAGTCTCAATTTAACACTGAAAGTTAATCTAAGAAAGTGGACTAATGGCACTATTACTACTATGTATGGTCTACTGAGCATGTTGGAACCAAAACATTGTTGATGTAAATGTAATTGGTAGATTCTCTGTCCTTCTACTTAAGCCTTAGTATGGGTTACT
Organism: Lepetodrilus schrolli; assembly: GCA_032361225.1. Classification (NCBI taxonomy): domain Eukaryota; kingdom Metazoa; phylum Mollusca; class Gastropoda; order Lepetellida; family Lepetodrilidae; genus Lepetodrilus; species Lepetodrilus schrolli. The sequence continues at coordinate 46,162 of JAUTBT010004780.1, read as the reverse complement.
GTACTGTGATAGTATGCTTATGGAATTTCATATTGTGCAAAATGTTTGATAGCGTACTGTGTTAATGTAAACACTGGTCTATTTTATAAAATGTAACGTAAATAATCTGAGACAATGAATATTTTTCTATTTACAGGATATCTAGACAAATTCATAGCATCTTTTTAAGTGTATCAAAAACCATGTTTGTACCATGTTAAATATTTTTACCAAAGTAATTGTCACGGTTTCATTGTTACACCAGGAGTGATTTAGCTGTTTTTGGGAGCTATATTTGTCCTACTTGGCAGAAATACTTAACACGTGGGATACATGGCATCTCGTTACTTTCGATTTCTCAGTCAATGCAGGGATATTAGTAAGACCTATGTGCGTGATGGTACTTGCAAATTGTTCATGGGGTATATTAAGCCACAATGCAGGTTAGTGCTCCCAAACCTTAATGGTTTCAATTAATGCATTGAGTTGCTTGCTTGTTTGGTTGAACTGATAATTAGTATACCAGGTAACCAGTAATAATTACTTTCCATGATTACTTATCACAAATTTCCTATCGTATATTGATGAAATATTCGCACTGCAACAAAAAGCACCAAAATCCTACCGTGATTTTGGTAAGAATACATAAATTATCAGAATGGTTGATATTGCTGTGTAATTTAGAAAAAACTGTTAACCAGCCTCTTGTATTTAGGCAGACAACTGAAACCAAGTTTATTGGCATCACAGCCTTTATCTGAGATTACCATCACTGGTCCATGTAAGCTACAGACTAATTAAATCAGTCTAATTTCAGCTTAATATAATAATATACAACAATTAAGTGTTTGCATATTTTACGTTTTGGATAACTTGTACATTGTTACCGTTGTAAATTCATAGCTTTTTGTAGTTTGTATGAATGTGTACATACATACGTTATGTTCATAATATTTATGTTAATGATGTGCATTCTGTTTTATTTACTGGTTGGTTAAAATGTGCATTTGAAGTCCTCCACGAACTGAATTACCTGAATGTCAATGTTATTGAATTAATTTACCAAGTTATCAAATTCTTATTCCAATATTATAAACAAGTCATCAAGAATAATGAAACATTTAATACAGTGTTTCACAGAAAATAATTATTTTGACTGTATTACATTTAATTGATATATAAGTTTAATGAATTTCAAATGCTGGTATATTCTATTATGCACCTGAAACCAGTTACTATTGCTTGTATGAGTGCATATGGAGGCTGCCTGTAGATGAGTCTAGACCAGGCAGCTAGACTATACAAAGGCCATGGATGCCAACTGACCATTTATACATAGGTACACGTGTACTCGTGATGTCGCCATGTACAGGCTGCTATATAGATAGTTCTGTGTCAGCCAAACAGCCTGTATTGAATTTTGCATAACATACAATAAACATTATGATGTGATTTTGGTCTGTCTTCCTTGTAATTGGAAAAGATAATATAAGAAATGGAGAGAGAATGCAAGGTCTCTGTTACAAATTTTTACCAGGGAAAGCACAAGCATAAACAATTTTTTTACCAGAAGAAGCACAAGGATAAATATAATTGTAATGGATAAATGCATATTGAAATTGAGGAAATATTCCTCTTTCTCCTGTATTGCTATTGAATGTAGTACATGTGAAATAGATCTTGTCCTCAGAAATTGTAATACCACACCTAGGAAAAAACATCTATCACAAGGACTATGTGAAAATACCCATAGATCAACAACAAAAAAGTAATCTTGCATCAATAGATACTCTTCATTGCGGATAGTGTCGGTATTGAATTCATACAAATATGCAATGCATGAAATATGGACCTAATCCACAAGAGGTATTGCCAAGGAGGGCATAGACTATACATGACATGTTATTGTTGAAATCATCAATCTTCACTTGACATACTGGTACCACGACCTTGAATCACTGTCAACCAGGTAATGTTCATGATGTTGGACATGTCTCAGTAGGAACTATTTCCTGTAGCGACAATATATAATTGTCTGTCAGACAGTTCATGGTGCAGATATAGACATTCATTACATAATAGACAGCAGATGTACCTATAACAATGCATGATATTATGTAATTTCTGTTTATGATGCAACAAGTACCCCACATTTAATGTGAAAGTCTACAAAACATTTTGGACTGCTTTCATGATAAGTATAATAACCATCATTGTGTGTAGCCTAGAGGCTTGCTACATAGCCCAGTAACCAACCCTATAATGTATTTGATAAATTCATGTAGGCCCTCAAGTACGATACTGAGTAATATCATGTAGACACGTCTTCATAGGTTATGTGGATTATACTGAATACTATTAGGTAGTATACTATGTCGTACATACTTTATAAATAGTAATGTAGGGCCTACTAAGCATATGTAACACTGTGAAATAAGTAAATCCTGATTAATGGGAAACAACTCTAACAAGACTGTTCATCGGCGCGCATTTCCAAAGATTCTTTTACATAATACTTATTTATAACGCAAACTTCAATTTATTCCTCGTCACGTATGAGTGAAAGATGTCTGCTGTGACGTAAAACAATAATTCACTCACATTTACTCAAGGCATTCCATCAACTGTACGGGTGCTGTCATTATGTAATACAATACATTTTCCTATCTTTTAAACATGCAATGTGTCGCTTTTCTAGACGGCATTCTAATTAAGTTGACAAGAATAGATTTATTGGCTTCCAAATATAAAGGCTAGGCATAGGTCCTATACCCTACTTAATAAATATGATGAATCACCTAACATATTGCACTAACATTTTAAAGTATATATCTTTATCTACATCTCCCATTGACCAAGTGCATGCATACCCGGGGAAAGACATTAAGTACCGCTAAGTACACTCGCTCGCTAATCACCTATCATTGCAATTAATTAACGCCTTGAGTAACGAGGTTTAATGATATATACACACGTAAGGTGCTACTGTGATGTAATATTACGCAGTATTATGCAAGGATTTTAATAAATAGAAGTTAGTACACACAAAACAATAGTCCATATTACGATAAATAGATAATATATACAGTATATGTGTAGGCCTAAACTATAGTCAATACACACAAACAAAACGTATGTAGGACCTATGCTATGTAATGTGTGTGTGTGTGTGTGTGTGTGTGTGTGTGTTTATGTGACGTAGATGCATATACTTTATTATATAATTATATAAGTACGGGTACATCTACGTCAAACTAATATAGAGGATATTTAATGTTTTTTCTTAAACACCATGTTTATCTCTTCGAGTGGAGTGGGAGAGTCGATGTTTCCACAAGAAAAACAAAATACATTGAATATTTTATTTAGGCCTATCTACAAGTTGCGTCATTACATATACTCTGGATTGGCCGTCATTACGTGACGATATATTTGACCTGTGACGTTTTTGGGTTATTTAGGTGTAGTGAAAATAACGGTTAATATTTACTAACTAGTGACAAATAGTAACCTTGTTTATTTTCATTGGATAAAACTCTTTTTATGTAATAAATTAATATTAATGACTGATATTGATATTAATGACTGATATATTAGAATCAGATCTAGACAACACCTCTTTATCATATTTAGTACAGGTGCGTGCACATATTTGAATATCATCTGTATTAACTCTCACTGAAATGAAATTTACGAACAATCCGTGCATATCGATTGTATGAGTATTTTGCCCATATATGGCAGATAAACTGTCACAGCGGTAGGGGGAACTCCAGTCATTCTGGGGGCTCGACAGCAAGTTCAACAGGAAACACCTTTACTGCACCTCGTATATGAGATCACTTCAGTGACGTCACTAGACAATGGGTCGCATATTTATTTTATCTTGATAGATACATTATTGTGAGCATACTTTTGATATACTTTGCATTATAAATAAACAAATGTCAGACAGTCTGAAACTCGTCTTAAATGAAATTCAAACAATAGTTTACACATTCAACTTGAATGTGACAGTGTTCCACTGGGCGTGCCATAAGATCACGTGATGAGTATGACCAATCAACACACGCGTTTCAGTCGCGCACATTGTGCTACCGGAACCTTTGAGGGGTCCCGAATCATAATGACAGTTTGAAATTAACAGCGATTTGGACGCAGGACACAGGTTTCGGGGGATCTGTGTGCATTCTGGATTTATATCTACAGTGGTGTTACTTGTTGTTGGTTTATTTAAATTGTTAACAGTGTTGTTACTTCGCCGGAACTCGTTCACCAGTGTCCAAAATGGCGGACGATTTTGCTTCATTAAGCGACCAGGAGTTACGATACCTGGCCATAGATCGCAACTTAATTAATGACCCATCTTTACAAGCAGAATGGTTTGCCAAAAAGTTAGTATGGGTCCCCGACGAGGGACACGGATTTGTGGCAGCCATGGTCAAAGGAGAGAAAGGGGACCAGTGGGAAGTGGTGGTGGAAGAAACTGGAAAGAAATTCTTGGTTCACAGAGATGATGTTCAAAAAATGAATCCACCCAAATTTAATAAAGTTGAAGACATGGCCGAATTGACATGCCTCAATGAGGCTTCAGTGCTTCACAACCTGAAAGACAGATATTACTCAGGCTTGATTTATGTAAGTAAATGGAAAGTGTGAAACTTTTCATTAATCTGATGTGCAGGAAGGGGTTGGAACATTTGAACAATAATCAATACTATGTTGTGGGTACTGCAAACTTAAAGCTCTTTAGCAGTATTAAGCTAAAGGATATCAATGAGGATAGAGAATATTTTGTTAATTATCAAGATCTATCTTAAATATACTATGTACATTGGATGCTCAAACTTTCTAATTGTCACGAAATGTCACTAAATAGTTAATTTGCATATGTTTTTTGTAAGCTATGAGTTAAGGATGCTTTTTTATAAATCTTTGTTAACATTTAATTGAACAGGAAGGAAGTATATTACTTAGTGTAATGCGTAGCGCTTCTGTTCATACTCAAATGAATATTGTCTAAAGCTTGTGTAAATATGTTAAGGAAATCAAAACTAGTTGATAGTATAAATCAATACACGGGTAAACACATCACACATAACATACACATGCACTACATAACATACACATGCACTACATAACATACACATGTAACTAATGAATCATGACACTCCCTCTAATATCATAGCAATATCTACAGTTTATTTTTTCCTTTATAATATGAATTCGTGCAGTAGCTACTATCTACAGTTCAATTTAGGTATAGTGTGAAATCTATATCACTGATACCCACACATTTGTGCTAATCTCAAACTAGTATAAGTTCTTACATCTATATATGTCATTAATATAATACATACAATGTTGATATAAGTATCTGATAGCTGGGTGATGTTTTCCTAGTACTAGTTTGTTCATCATCACCACCATCCAATAGCCCAAGTGCAAATGAAAGATAAATGTACATAATCAGGGTACTGGCTATTCACACTATTGTCTTGTAGGTTACAGTTAAGTAAGGTGATATTTTTTCCTTTTTTTTTTATTTATATGAATTCATGCAGTAGCTACTATCTACCCATGATCAAATATAAATTACCATTTGCTGCGTTCCCACTATATTATTAGTATTAATATCATGCTAAATACTGTACACTCAATTTCATCCAGACTATAATATATTTTTCAAACCCACCGTCAAAATTTAAGGGAATGATAGTATTGATATGTTAATATTGCTTTGAAATGCTGACACATAAAGTGGTATATCTCAAATCTATGCCAAGTAATTGTAATGGAATTTACCATGCATGAGAGAAAATGTATGGGAAATACTATACTGCAAGTGCGTGCATGTGTCTCTTTTGGTTGCATAACAGTGGTACTTATAAGTTGCCTCTTTTTGCACGTTGAAAAGTATCATAATTATGCGTTCCCTTATTTCTTGCCAGTAGTATATGTACTTGTGTTAGTGATATCACCCATAGATAGTGATAGATAAATAGTTGTTTTGATGAACTGTGAGTCATGGTTGGCCAGTCATTCATACACAGATACATGGGATATTGATTATTTATCTGTGTAGTCCTATTTCGTTTTAATGTTGCTATTGTTAGGACAGTCAAGGTCAGCAAATATAATTAAATAATTTTTATGAATATTTTTGTGAAATAAATCTTTTTTAATGATTTAATTTTAGATAAACATTTAGCAGATCTGCTAATTAGTAATGACATCGAGCCAGTGAATTTTACCTGGGATTGGTTCATTTAAAATTAAAGATTTGCTGTATTCATGATGTTGCAAGTGTTTATTATCTTGCTATGCAGAAATTGAGCTCGATTTTAGTGTTTAAAGCTATTTGTGACCTTTTGCAACAAAATTTTGTATTCACATACATGTATTGTCAACCGGGATGGAAACCTATTTCTAAGAGTAAGACTTATCAGCACAAATAATGATTCAAATTTCTATAGATTACCTTTGGCTTTACAATGGTATGAACTATTAGTCCTAATGTCCATCCTGGTTTGTGAATTTTCACTTTTTATTTATAATATCAATAATTCTTATTCTCTATTATCTAATCTAGACTGACACATTTTATTTTGTCATTACAGACATATTCTGGACTTTTTTGTGTGGTTGTGAATCCATATAAGAGGTTGCCAATCTATACAAACAAAGTTATAGAAATATATAAAGGGAAAAAGCGATATGAGGTGCCACCCCATGTCTTCGCCATTGCTGACCTAGCATATCGGAGTATGCTCCAAGGTAAGGCTGTAACGATATTGTGAGGAACTCGTGCAAGTCCACAGTTCCAGCAAGTGGCGTGATATTAATGGGACAGGCCAATGGTCATGCATGAGCTACGATGTGATAAATATGAACATTTCAGTATGTTATGCATCCGTTCTGCTTGACTGGTCATTTTGGGGGATTTGGCTGGTGATAAATTGTCAACTGTTTAGCACTGTCACTTACAACATGTCCACATATCCCATGTTATTAATACTTCTGTCACTCTTATGTTATATCTGTCCTGTCTGATATGAGGTAATGTCCAGTTGGGTAATATAGAACCATTTAATACTACTACATGGTGAGTGTTTGGAAAAGCTTGCTGTATTTAAGCTGACAAGTTTACAGTTGAGTCGTGTATGTAGGTGAAATATTCCCCCAGTGACATAATCGTCAAATCAATTAATCAATCAATCAATCAATCACATTATGAATGGTTGAAACTCAGTTTTTCCTTAATGCTAATTGGCTAGGTAATCCTGGGTTTTCTTCACTCCCTATTTTGTTTAAGCTTCCAAAAAATTGTCAATGCTCTGCCACCCACCCTTTTCAGGAAATACACTATTTTTGCACTGGTTCATGTTGATAATAATAAAAATAAAAATAAAATAATAATAATATTCTGTTCGTTTATTTGTAAAATATACAGTAAAGTATTCAGACACACATGTAGCACTACATTATTGCCCCAGTGGCTGGATTACTATCAAATACCAAGGGGGTAAACATTTTGTTTGCCCACAGACTAAACTGAGTGTGAGGAATGTTAATAATGATACATGTGCTGAATCTAATCTCATAACTGTGCAGTGACATCTCCTCATCCACAATGTGTCTGGTGTTAAGGTATGAAGCTGCTCAGCCCAACTGCTATGTGGTGTCACAAGGTCATCTGATCACACTGAACCCGTATCAACCCCAAATGAAGGTTTCATCTGTCCCACACTTTTCTGTATACTTTGGAAAATCTATAGAAATTGTAAGATCTTTGTCTTTAAATTTAATGCCTTGATACCTGAAAAGTGTTCCTTCACCTGTTTCATGCATATTATTGATAACCTATTCTTCAATTGTTTCTGGATGAATAATTAATTGGACATTTAAAACTGATCGCTTTGTATAGCACACCATTTTCAAACAGCTCGTCACTCTTCCTTGCTACCTGTTAATTGGTGGACCACACAACTGGTAGCGGTACACAAGGTGTATCTGTTCTCTGACAGTGTTAGCTGGTCAGTGCGACGTTACACCTGGGGTTAACACTGTCCTGCCAACTCCTCAAGGCTTCAAACTCTATGACACTGCCGAGGGACCGTAATCGTTTTTGAGAATGACAGGCTGTCAAAATGAAGGATTTTGATATTTTATGAATTGCAATGGAAACTTTTCAGGTTGCCCATTTCACCACTTTATCCTATCAACTTGACACGACTGCCATATGCATGACCTCTAGCTTCGGGCATGTACAATTTACATTGACATCTGACCAAGCCCTAGCCATCAATCTCATCACCCCATCTCTCACTGCAACACATCCATGTTCTGTTGCCTGGACTTGCTACTACCGCCTCTACAGGTGCTACTAGTAGTAGCGAGTACTGGACTGGATACGACAGTGTGAAGCTAGCACTTGCATACTTCTATGCAGAAAACGAAAACTAATACATCATCAATATGAAAGCCAATTCATCAAGGTGGAAGCTAATTCATCGAGATGGAATCCAGTTCAACCCCTTGAATCATAGCGTTTCCACAGGAGACTGTCTACCAAATTCTTTACTACCTCTTGGGTCCTGCTACAAATCTTTTACTTTCTCATGATCCTGCTACCAATCTCCTACTTTTTCTTGATCCTGCTACCAATTTCTTAGGTCCTGCTACACATCTCTTAAACTGTTTCTTGGGTTCTGCTACCAATCTCTTATACTTTTTCTTGGGTTCTGCTACCAATCTCTTGTGTGCTGCTACCAATTTCTTGTGTGCTGCTACCAATTTATTTTTTCCTCTTGTGTTTTGCTACCAATCATTGGTTGTTTTTGTAAATATTTCACCAAGCAAAGCCTGGGTATATACAGGATGGCTTACATCAGGGGCGTTTCCTTGGAGGAGGATCCAATAACAAGCAAATATTGTCATTTTTATTACAATAACCTAGATTCTACTGTTAGTCTACATGTGAACACCAGATTATGAACAATTGAAACGTAACACATCCAGGTAAATTTCCTTAAGTAAAATTCATGTAAAATTAATTCGAACATGTTTGAAATTTAAGCGGCAACCACTGGTTGGCAGACGTACAATGAACAAACAGCAGTAGATATGTAACACATGTTCCATGCAGCATTCCCCAGCAGTTGTCCACTGCTTGTCGTGGACCCATGTAGCCAGTGTGTAGCACCACCATAGCATCTGTTTTACAGTCTACACGCCAAGTCAGCAAAGTGAGTCTGCAGTATTGGCCTGGCTGGTCAGGTAGACAAACACATGCAGAAACATCCTCCTGTCCTTGTGTGTTTGTAAGCAGGACTCCCACAGTTACACAAACAACACGGGTGTGCGAGGGAACACCAACTGCCCAGCACTGGCCAATAAGTACAACTGACCATTCTGGAATGCTAGACCATAAGTCAACACATGTTTGTTGCAAGGGCTTGTAGCACATCAGACCACAGATTATGCTGGGAGAATGCATGTATAGCAGTTAGTGTTATCTTAAGGGAATTGAGAGAGATTGTTCATTCTTATTTCTCGACATAAAATGTGTTTCTCGAAAAATGTGAATGTTCAGCAAAGAAAATAATTTGCTATGAGGCCATTGGTGTCGTGTGGATATATGTTGTAAAAGATAGGATAGTCGGTGGTATCAGTCTAGTGGCACCCTGATAATGTTTCACAGTATTTTTGTGATTTGTGCAGTGTAAATTCACAAAGTTGTACCCTGGATCGTGGTGTAACTGTACGTGGGTGGATATCTAATGACTGAAAGTTGGGTATTCTTTCACAATAATTCAGTGATCATGACACCACAATGCTTGTACAAGTTAAACATAGTGGAATTTTGAATATTAAACATGAACATGTTAAATGATTGCATAATTCAAAGAAAATCATCCAGTTTTATCGAAAGAGACCGATTCAATGATACTACTAATACAAAGTTGTCATAACACAAGGATTAATACAAAGTTGTGTCATAACACAAGGATTAGTATGTATCCGCTTGCATAGTACTTATTCCAGAGTGTTGAACACACAGTGGAAACAGTTGGTATCCTTGTCAGAGGAGGTACTTAAACCATTGGCTCTATGCCTCTGGCCTGTGTATAAAGTGATCCTAGTTTGACGCAGGTCAATGCAGGGGATTGGGTACTGTTTTCAGCAAAAACCTGTTTAGTGGGTTATGTTCTTGCTGTATTGTTGTTGCTTATCATCTACAGTTCCCGGAGGGGCCCCCCACAATGTCTACATTTAGCTTCTTGTGTATCCTTGGCCTCGTAGAATTTATTTACATCACTGACAAATAGGTATAGTATTATCGTCGACATGGTAAATTAAAACAAAAAAATTTGATAGTGTGATTATAATATAAGCATTGGGATTAATGATGGATAAAAATGAGATGAACTGAAATGATAAATATTTTAATTATAGTTGCCTTTCTTACGATGTACTTGTATAAAACTCTCGGAAAAAGATAACTTGCGTAATAGGACATCACATGGACATGTAATATTTTGTCTCTGTAGACAGATGAAGCAGATACTCGCTTCATGAGGTAATGCAACTAGGGTCGGCCTGACATGGGGTAAAGACTAAAAGTTGTTGACTCTTTGTGGTTGGGTGTCCACAGGGCCTTCATCTGTTTAGCAGGGTATGTTGACTTTGAAATCATAAAGCAGCAAGCTGGAGGGTTGTGTGTAGACAGTCAGACCTGCCTTTATCCTTGAACACTGCTGAAGTGGAATACAACTCAGGTTTATAGCATTTTCCACAGGGGAAAGGTTTATAGCATTTTCCACAGTACATGCACACTAGATAAACGCTTGAAGAATATTCTTCATGTCGATGGCGGTAGATCCTCACACTCAGAATAATTTCTTTTCAGATGCTTCAAGAATAATATTGATGTCATTTTATGTCAGCATTTACTGATTATGCTGTATAAGTTGAAGAATTACATACTATTAGGCTTGTAAATCTACAAGGTTATCTTTTGATGCCATGTGTTTTTTTAAGTAATAAAGATCAGGTATCATAGATGGCAATTTACCACATTCAAGTTTAGGGTAGTAGGCCAGGTAGATCCTCCACGCATTGGAGCCAACGGTTCAGAGTTCAAATCTGTCCTAGGGAACCTGTATCAATGATCGCAGAGGTTTACCTTTCCAAAGATGCAATCTTAAGTTATGTCATAGAAATGTATATGATGGAAATATTTCGGGAGTGGGTTTTTCCTAAGCTGGCATAAATTGTACCCATTCCTTTTCTATTGTTAATAAAATCGGTTTTAACTTATAAGATGTAATGTCTGCATTGTAGTTATGTTACTACATGCTGCATGTCAACTGTACCTTTTGTTATAAATTGATGATATACTATGAGCAAAATAGTCTTGAAAGTGACTAAAGGTCGCACATTTTTAACATAATCAAAACACTGAAAAATGTTTTGAAATCAAAACAATCAAGACTAGATGTAATATACACTTTAACTCTTATCATTCTGACTGTTTTAACTGTTATCGTGTTGACTGTTGTTGTAAACTACATGGTAGAAATGCCAGCGGAACCCAGTGGAACTCCACAACTTGGTTATTGTTTGATGTGGTCAGAGACTAAGCACAGTAATGCAGAGGTTAAGGAGGATTATATGGTCTCCTCTAGCCGCAGATTGCCAGTGAGGACATTCCTGGCCGGTTGGTCATCTGATTGATGAGGACATTGTTGTTCTCATGTCCAACTGCAATGCTGGATTGACAGTCATATCTGACAGGCACACGTGCTTTGATTTCCAGACATTGTTGGATTTGTCAATGAAATATAGACCTACGTATTACTAGTACTGCTTTCCTAACAAAATATGATAGGTATAATTTCTAACTCAGCTCGGATGATATTCATTGGTCCATGTCCAGCTTATTACTGGTGATGTTCCAATTCAGTTCCATTTGTCATGATGTTCTTATTAATGTAGTTAACCCTCTCCATGCTGCAGGCAACCGGAGATGCCCTAAAGAGCATTACCTGCGCCAAATCCAGCAAGGAGGGGGGTTAATATTAAAGAACAATACACTCATTGTCGTTGTTTTGATACACGTTTTGGTTCGCTATGTACCTCGGAGAAAAAGGTTTTGTGAGGTGTAGCAGGGAAGGCCAGTGGTAACATTAATAGATATGATTATGAATACAAACCTGAAATTTAAGAATCTGGCACGTGATGTTATTCTTTCTCTTCAGCATGCAGAACAGTTTGCGGACGCAATGTCTGTATGCAGCTGGCTGGCATACAGTGCAGAACACTCTTGGTTCGTGTGCATCAGCTGTTTGACCTTATTGTAATGCATAGTTGCTGCAGGTTCTTCTCCTACCATAAGCATATAAGATGACTAGAATGTAGAAGTTATTGACTTCTCACTTTCATCCAAAACAGACTATCGGCCTACAGGTATTTTCCTCCTCCAAATATAACATTCTGATTTTTTATCTCTGTTTACAGAAAGATCTTGCAATGGTGACATGTTTAGGTAATATTTGAATGAACCGGACAAGACAGCTTGATTTATATACATGGATGTATGATGGAGGTAGCTCAATCCAACAACGATATCCTAATGTTCGTAGAATCGCTTACAGACTGCAATGTTATTTATCAGCCGAGGTGAAGAAAGCCTGGTTCCTGTTGATAGACAAATGCCAGAGTTTTTTCACCTCTGAGTACTCTAGGATTGCTGCTTTCTGATAACAAGCTTCCAATCAAGCTTGGTTATTTCCCACATAAACACCTGATGAAATAACAGTTCAGTTGATATGGTATGTGGTGGTTGTGCTATAGATAGGCAATGCTAGACAAAACAATCTGACATGCTTATGATTGCATATCTTGTAATTATTATTATAAACAATCTTTATAAAAGTGCAAAATATAATTCTTACATGCGTTGTTAATGGTTAGACATTGACATTCAAATTTCAACAGATGTTGGTTTATAGGTCAATTTTGTCCTTTTATGAATCTGACGGGTTGTTCCATCTGGATTTAGGTAGAACTACAATGATTCATTAATGTAAATATGTCAATGTTTATGTACATGGTATGCTATGATGCATCTTACTCACTGAAATAATGAAAACAAAGGTTTTTAGGTGCTTGCAAAGCTATTTTCATACGACACATTTAGTGTAATAGTATATTGGTTGTAACAAATTCATTATGAAACGGCACTGTTCCGCTAGATGCCTATGGAGATGATTTCAGAAGGATGTGCCACCCTAGTTAGATTGCTGGTAGAGCTGTATTTATCTGGAATGGAATGTGGGTACTGGTGGAATGGAATGCTAGATCAATTGGCTATAGATAGATCAATACATCCTTTGTACCAGCTTGACCCAGTCGTTAGTCTGATAGTGAGGGAGCGACTGCGTGGATGTAAGTCATGGTTAACGACATACTGTGTAGGCTTGTTGATTAGCTGTATAGACACAGACAGTAGCAACTAAATTAGAAACTTGTATGGACTTATTGTGGTATTTTTTGTGTGTGCTGACAATGCGGCTTTTTTTAAAAACTGGATAGCAATAAAACAGTTGAGGTGTTTACAAGCAAATTTGTTAGTGATTCAGAATAGGTAAAAATGGTGTTGTCACTAAATTCAATTGCAGATTTTTACATAACATTACTGATGAAATGAGACGATAGAGTTTGACTAAACATAACTTGCTAGTAAATAACTAACTGTAAGTATGTAATGCATATAGTGGTAGACGACAAGATGTAAAATCACTTTTTGCTGTATGTTCCATTAACCCTCTCCCTGCTGGATTAGGCACATAGACTGCTCTCTGGGCATATTTGGTTACCTTCAGCATGGAAAGAGTTAAAGGTATACAAGATCTTTGCACATGGCTTGTCTATGTCATCTGTTCTGTGTTGAGTGTCTGTTTGTTCTTGAATGACTATGTGATTTCATCAGCCAAGCTACTGGAAATATTCTTTATCAAGCTTATGCATTCCTGCAAGCCTACAGTAGGTGTAGGTTTGTCTCAGCTTAATTGGATATAAATTAATAATCGTATCAGAAAGTAATCCAATTATTAAATAACTGGTAATTTGCTTTATGAAGGGTGTTATCTTTAGGTAACATGTTTTCTTTGAATATCAAGCCACTTCTTAAACATTGAAATGATGACGAGGTTCTCAGGTTCATGGACATGTCATTAAATCACTTCACATTGAGCATATTTAAGATACTTTTATGTTGGAAAGGGGTGTCATAGCATTAATTTTCAAGTGCATCAAATTCTGACTGATTGCATTTAGTTTTAGTCTTTCCATTTGAAGCTGTTTTGTCAGACGGATTTCACAGGTCAATGTAACAAGAGCACATGGGTCACGCAATGTGAGATAGCACATTGTGTGTGGAGAGAATGATGAGCTACATACTGCATCTATTAAAGTGGAGGTTGCCCTATCACGAGTATCAACACCAGTGTTATTTCGGGATTCAGAGTGCAGCCAGGAAGATCATGAGATAGTATTGTAATGTTGACCTCCGACATCACCCAGTGCTTTTCTTGAGACAGCCTGCCCAATCTTTGAGGCATGTTTGAGGCATGTATGATGTATGCATATTGGTCTACATAGTATGGTATGGATATTTTGTTACCCAGTGTGATAGACTAAACTAAAATCACTGCTCATTTAGGGTGTTTCTGTTTACATCCAGCAGAAAAAATGTTAATCAGATGTCGAGGATGATTAATATACTATTACTTATAATAATAATAATAATAATAATATTAATAATGGTTACTTATAATGTGTCAAATTCACCCTGTAAGGCATGTTCAAAGCACCACATTATCATCCCCGATCAATGGATCAGTGTGCACTGAATGTTCCTTTTCAATTCCTGGGGAGTATACAACCAAGCTGCTGTTTCCAGTGTGGGGCAGAAGTGAATCCTAGACACTCACAGGTTCTTGGTCACCAAAGCACTGGACGAGCTTGATCTTGCTTAACTTCAACCTGAGCTGTCTCCGTGTACTACACAGGACCATATGCCACCACATGAGATATTGACAATAATTTCTGGTGATCGAATTTCAATATTTCTCATATATATCAATATTTTCAGTGTCAGTCCCAACAGAATTTGACCCCGTTGTATGAAAGTGCCATTAACTAATGGCATTATTATCTGTTATTACTGCATTAACTTTTAATGCTAACGTAATGCTGCATTTGTTAATGGAGGTTTAATGGCAAGTTAATGGATCATTAGTGTTTCATACAACCGGGTGTTAAGTTAATAGTATATTTCACATGGCTAGATCAATGATATTGATAAACACAACTGTACAGGGCCACCGTGGTTGTCTCTAGGAGGGAAGAGGTTCAAACATCCCTCTGGTGGGTGTGACTAGTGGTTCAGGATGACGAGTGTTTGTACTGGTGGAGCTGGCTATTAGGTTAGAGTGTGTAAACAGAGGTATTATACCTACATAGTGATTTGAACACTGACACCAAATATTATTCCTTAATCAAACAGTCATTTGAGATAGGGTTGCTCCGAAGTGTAGTGTTAGCATAGGTTACAATGTAGTGTTAACATAGGTTACAGTGTAGTGTTAGCATAGGTTACAGTGTAGTGTTAGCATAGGGTACTGGCAGAAAGTAGTGGGTCTAGTTTCAGGTAGTCCACTCTGTGTGACAATTGGGGTCAGTTTCTTGCCACCTCTGAAGTGGTTCAGACACATGTCTTTAATCATTGTTATGCTAGGAGTATATGGATTGTATCACGACAACCTGGATGCATTGTCGTGACTCTCTAAGGAAGGAATATTTTGCAAGGTTAGCACAATAGTGGAAATGTGAATAGGGGATAGATAAGAAAAAATAAACCCATTGTGTCAGTTTTATCTTGCTAGTTCCTGTTAGCTCCTTTCTTTGAAGGCAATCACAATTTCCCTATATTATCAGTACTCATGATGTTATCATGATTAGTATGGAGAAAGTTGACATTTTTCTTTCTCAAAATTACAACGAATGAAGATTGATAATAATCAAGTTATTTCTAGCTGTATATATCCTGCATCACAAACAGTTCATTGATGTATGTCCGAATTGAATTGTTCCACACATGCTCATACATAGTTAAAGTACAATTGGCACAGAGATAATACTATGGATGAAGTGCCAAGTGATCTATGGACCATTTAGCTTTCTCTTTATCCTGTTTATTCCCATCCATCACAAAGTATGACACACAGTACAGCTATTTCCACTATGCTGGACTGTGACCCAATCCACCTGATAGCTGTACTGTAACATCTGTTACTTGCAATACCAATAACACTACACTGATCATGTTTGACATGTTTGAAGTTGGCAGTAAATCTGATAAATTCTCTCAACTGTCCTCAGGTTTTATTATTCATAATATTTTCATTGTAGTCTACGTGATAAAATTTATGTTGGAATGTAGGCTTGATTCATAAGAAGATTTTATTTTGAAAGTTATTCTATTTATACCCCAGTATGTTAATACTCGTAGATATATCTGCCATGATTCACATCGAGTTATTGTGGTTCATAATATTTTCATTGTAGTCTACATGATAACATTTATGTTGGAATGTTCATATGAAGATTATATTTCAAAAGTTATTCTATTTATACCCCAGTATGTTATACACATAGATATATCTGCCATGATTCATATCGAGTTATTGTGGTCATGAATAACTTCTACTATGCTTAGTTTCTTCAATGATAAATAGACTTAACAGACTGTAAAATGTTCACTGCAGTTCTGCTATGCTGTATACCAGTATAGTGACTGTGGGTCTGACATCTGGTTGTTGTGGAGTCTTGTTAGGGAGGAATGTAGAGGCAGAGACAATTAACAGTGACACAAGACTCCTGTGCATCTGTCTATCCATCTGTCCTGTCTGTATTTACTCACAGAGTACGTCACTGCCAGGCATTGGGTCCATAGTACAGCACACAGAATACTGACTGGCGTCAAGTACACTGTATAGCCCTATAGCACCCACAGAAATGGTCCTACTCCATCATCCCGACTACTGAATAGCTCATTTTCTCGTCACCTTTAACCGTTGCTATGCTGAAGGCAACTGGAGATACTCTAAAGAACAATGCCTGTGGTTAATCCAGCAGGGAGAGGGTTAAAGGATCAGTTTTATGACATTGCAAAGGGACAATTTTTCGGACATGCAGTTTAAAAAAACAAAACAAACAAAAAAGCAATGGATTAAACCATTAGTTTAATGGTCAAAATAGATATAGTTGATCACAACAGAAATAGTCCAAAATTATCTCAGTTCAGAATGAGTGTTAAGGAAGCTTAGACAGTTGAAAATGATTGATCATAATTAACCGCTACACAAAGTGCCTAATGGATATGTCAGTCCTAATGAATACCTCTGGCCTTGTTATACTTTAAAAAACCTTGCACTGCCAGTCTCAACGTGAGCTGTTCAATCTGTCATAACTGTCAAACTCAGTGGGCTACATCGGGGCAGAGCCGGTCAGCCACAACAGCCAGTTTCAATCAGCCACAACAGCCAGGTTCAATCAGCCACAACAGCCATGTTCAGTTAGCCACAACAGCCACAATCAGCAGGTTCCTTCAGCCACAATAGGTTCAATGAGCCATATGTCTGGCTCAATCGGCTCGATCAGGTTCAATCGGTCACAAGAGACCGACTCATTCAGCGATACCAGCCACAATAGTTGGTTCAATCAACCACAAGTGTTGGGTTCAATCAACCACAAGTGTTGGGTTCAATCAGGTTCAATCAGCCACAAGTGTCATGCTCAATCAGCCACAACCTTGTTCAGTTAGCCATAACTGACAGGTTCAATTGGCCCCTAAACCATGTTCATTGGTCCACAACAGTCAGGTTCAATCAGTCACAACCTATTTCATTCAACTATAGCCATCATCGTGAATCGACCACGACAGTCTGGTAATTCAGACACAAACTGTGAAACACTTGGGTACAAGCAGCAACAAAGTTTGGTTAAATTGGCCACAAACAGTTGTCACTACAATCATTATCTATCACGCCTAGAGAACGGCTAGAGAACGGCTAACTGGAGAGAATTCAGTAATGAACTACAGCTATAAATATCCAAACAAGACTGTTAACAAAATGTTTGAAAGTGAGGTCGTAGAAATCTGTTATTAAAAGTTCTAGACATGTCGAGGTATCTTGTTCCTATGTGTTGACAACATTACAGGTATTTTTTACTTAGGTTTAAGTGGAAGCAATTTGTTGTCATAGGCTGGGGTGGGGACACCTCGTACCTCGAAAGAGGTGGAAAAACAGCTTCTGGTTGAACATTACCGGTATTGAATATTAACATGTTAATGAGGTTTTTAGTGGATGCTATGGTAGGGATATTGACCGATACACCTCGGAAAGTGTGGGTATATCCATTGCTTATTATCTGATCATTACATAAGGGTGAATGATACCTCTGTGACGTAAAGCAACAAATCATTCGATTGTTCTATTTTCCAAACAGAGTATGGAAGTTTTGTATGTCTACATATTTTTTTTCAAGCAGCTTGACAATATAAATATCAATGTCCAATATGCACCTGAAGACCTTGATATTCAAGCTTAAATAATCCTAACTATGTACTGACTTAGCGGAGGTTCAATATGGAGACGTTCTATCTACATACTACATTCTCTCTACATACTACAGACCTAGATTTGAATCTGAGTATCCTTCCCTGTGTTTGCCACACTTCTACTGTCAGCTTATCACTGTGTCTACAGAAGGAACCCGCCTTACAAGTAGCGATATAGGCGAGGTGAGTCAGCCTTATCATCTGGTGACATCGGCAGACAAGGGCCCCTGCTGTCCTGGATTTCCTTGCGACCTTATGAAGGGGAAATAGCAGATACATATCAAAATTTCAGTACTATTCAGCAAATGTTGTATTGGTTTTCAATAATAAAGATGATACTTTTCTTCAAACAAATATATTTCTTTTTAACTGTTCAAGTATTAATATGAATCGTTTTTTAATTAAAAATGTGTAGTCGTAAGTTTTCAGGAAGTATTTATGAATCAGCTTGGCTGAGGTGCGGATGCCTTGAGGTGTGTTTAGAATATAGAATTTATAGAAGTTGAAAAAGCGGCCTGAAAGTCCACGCTGTTAGGTTGGTGGGTCGGAAGGCATTATAACATTAAGTTGTATGCTATTTCATACGGAATGTATGACGGATAATGTTTGCTTGTATCCTGAAGTTTGGTTGTGTGCTAGCATTAAAGATTTTATTTTTTACTTCACATGAATGGATGAATTATAATTATTTTTGATTTAAGAGTATTATCCCACATGGGATCTTTCTGGATGTGACTTTCTATGGACATTGAATTTCTCCATCCATCCATGTCACATTTTCATTGTTATGTGATGATAGTAGTTCTTTGATGGATTGAGGTCAAATGATACATCCTAACATTACAAAGAATAGACTAGCCAAACATCCACAACAATCCTATATAAGGTAGCATGGCAGAGCTGAATGATAATCCGTCGTAAAAACTTTAATCTGAAGCATTTTCACAAGTATTGTGTTCAAAAAGTAGTTATTTCTTCTCATGTGCAAGGTCATTCACCCACAACTCAATAATTCAAGACTTTGCTTACATTGGAACCTGCAATGACATTAGTACTTAATATTGTGAGTCATTGTAGAATGAAGTGCGTGTAATCTTGAAGACAAGTGACAGCGTCCTGTTTATGACCCACTACGTGAGCACAGGTATTTATACATTGTGCGTGGAGCGTGGGCACTATAGTTGAATTTCCCCTGTGTTCTCCCGGCATACAGTCTCCGATACGCTTTACTTGTCACAGTAAGAACATTACGCGCACTAAATATGGAGCGTCATACTGCTTACGTGGTAAATAATGTGAAGAGATACATACACGTACACACCGGACTTGCATGTAACATCTCCAGAAATAATGCAAAGACATGTGTCTGTAGATAACTTGGGGGGGGGGGGGGAAATACAATATAATTTGTGTAGATTTAATAAATGATATTAGGCTTTTCCGTTTGTTTTGAAACTCCCAAGAGTACTGAGGCATGACTAGTGGTATTTAGCATTGTCAGTGTGGTCTGTATCCTGGGAACAAGTCAGGTTTGGGACTCTGTCCAATACAATGCTGGTGGTGGATGTTGGCAGCACTTAGCACCTGGTTAGTGGTGTTAAAACGTCTAGTCCCCGTTAATGTTGGACTGGAGAACTTGTTCGTGACCGTCTGAACATGAGGAAACTTAAATAGATTACTTGTGCATGCTGCGACTCCCAGACTCAGTCCAGTGCAGTCCATTGCAGTCCATTGCAGTCCATTGTAGCAGTCGCTGTTGTAGACATTGGAATATACATAAGGATTCATTGTATGCTAGCACTAAGTCTATATTTATTGATCGACACTTTCTGTGTAGGCTTTGTGAATGGATATTTGTTCAATTGGGAGTGTTTGACCTTGACCTTGAAACCAATTTGAAATTCAAGGTTATTTATCAAGAAATATGCTGAGGAAAATTACAATTTTACACTTGCAAACTTATAAATTCTTTCTGCTATAAATTATCCTTTAAATGGAAGAAGAATCCCATGGAATAGGTATTGATCAATGAGTTATTGATGGCGCAGTCTGTAGATCATGGAACTACTTTCCACAGATAAGACCATACTGGATAAGGCTTTGAATTGAATTGCTTTCGGTTGTGTTAACATGGGTCCCAATAATCATTGTAGTACCAATATGCCTGATGCTGATACCAAAGTCTTGCAAGCTTATGTTTTGGATGTAGATTACTCAATTATTGATTGACAGCTCTGGTATGGCTTCCAGTCTGCATAGACAGACAGGAAGTTATCAAGGAACATATGCACATCTAGCCTCAGATTGTTGGAAAATGTAATCCAACACTCCATGAATCATGGGAAACTTTGCAGGGCAGCTTTACTCAATGAATCAGTCATGCCAGTACTGTAGCCTATTGTAGGACAATCTTAAATAAGATTTTAAAATTGAGATATAAATCTTGATATTATTACTAACCCTCCAATCATGGAGCGGTATATTATTTGGGTTATACATCTGCTACGGATACAACACAATGAGAAAAACACAATTTTGTTTTTCACTGCGCACCTTGAGAAGGATATAGTGAATGGGGACTTGTGCTCCAGTACTAATGGTTTGGATACATTCTCTGTGGCACAGGAGTTATGCTGGTGTATCCATACTGGCAGTTCAGCCTTGTGGCTAATGTCTTGTAGACAATGTCTGATGCAAGAAACACATTCCTACATTTCCTCATCAAGGTGTTTGTCATTTCACTGCAGAGTTGTTAGCATGAGGAATTAGGGCTCCTTGTTCTGCATAGATTGGTTGTTAATTATTACTAAAAAACATCGGACTTCGGAGCCAAAGGTTCCAGGTTCAATGTTCTCGAAAGTTCCTTTCTGATGCGATATTGATAGGATGCGCCGTCTGTAGAGTGGCAATGCAGTTATCATCCTAAGTCTTGTCAGTACCAGCCAGTGCTCGCAATTTTACTGAAACATTCAGAGCTACAGATGTTGCGGGTTTCCTCCTGCCATAAGCTGACAAGTCGTGATATAAGTGAAAGACTCTTGAAAAAAAGAAATGTATTACTATGATCGGCAATATAGTGAGTGTATTATTGTTTTACGTCACAGCAGGAATCTTTCACCCATACGTGAGGATAGTTAGAGACATATCATGGTGTGGCATTGCATCTCAAACGATAATTAGCTGTTTCTGGGCAGAGCTGTCAGGTCACAAAGATGAATTACTGGGTATTGAACAAAGAATGTCACCAAACTGAATCTTAAATACAAAAGTCTTAAAGTCAAAATATATTGGACCCATGTGACCAAAGATTACCACACATATTTTGCAAACAAGAATGTGATTTACTATACAGTTTAGAACCATTTAATGCTTGAATGACATTTTGATGGATATCGTACTAACCTCAGTTCCAATAAAAAAAACAATCAATGCCATGTAATGACATAACGACTTTTACTGTTGCCAACAGTATATTTATTTATCTGGTGCGGCTTCTACTTGTACTATGGTGCAAATAATTTGTGTGTGCAGGAACATGAGTAGGCTTGAAGGGTGTATACATGTGCTGTACTTCTGAGGAAATTAGCACCAGATTAGGAGAGTTTGTAACTTGCCAGGAATGTAACCAACACAAAAGTCAGTCAAAAATAAATATACAATTAAAAAAAAAAAGCCTTTGAGTGTTGCACTGTACTGTATTTCTGAACATGTGATTTTGATAGTTGCAAGTCGAGAAATGTGTAAAATCTTTAAAGATTACTGTCTGAAGTCTGTGTGACAGTTCAGAGTTGCAGGCTTGACTCATTGCTTGTGACTCCTCATTGCTTGTGACTCACAGTGATTGGACAATGAGCATAATAGAGCCATAACTTCAACAGACACTTCATGTGATGATGTATGTTACCTGATACATAAAACATATTTTGTCATTTATTATTGACATTTATCATATGAATGCCATGAAGTTGAAATAATAATGCAAAAATAAGCTAAAATAAAAATAAAAAAATGAAAGAAATTGCAGGTTCTCACAAATTAAAATAAAATAAATTGCAGGTTCTCACAAATTAAAATAAAATAAATTGTAGGTTCCCACTGCAAAGACTCTTTAAATTGAATTAGCTGATTATTACAAATGCTGGAGGTGCTGCCTTGTATTTGGTGAGTGATGTGGCTGATGTGGAATGAGTCACCATTGTTTCCAGCCTGGCAACCCTGTGTTACTAGGTTACGTAACAGCTGGAACACCCTGGCTGTCTTCCGTTACCTCTACACTACACTAGCATCAGGAACCTGAAATAACCCCCCTGCTCACACTGTCAGATGTCCTTATCACAGTGTATCTCTAGGTAGGGTGTGCAGCACTGTGTATGCTGGCATAGTGTGTGGTTGTCTGACATTATGCTATCAGGATCATCTCCAGTCTTTGTGTAGTTTGGTCACCTGGTTCTGTTTCAGTATTGTATCTACAATATAGACATTGGTCCAGTAGAAAATAAATAGAAAATATGGCTACGTGGGTCTAAGAAAACAATTCTGTAATCGTTGCTCTGTATGGCATCTCAAATTGCCTCCAGCAGTATGATGGCAAGGGAGTTTGGGTCTAGACGTAACTGGTTTCACGGTGGTATTTATCACTGATTATACTTGACTGGAAGCGTATATGTTCCATTAGCCGAGTATGACTGCAGTATAAATATGTTTCTTTTTGAATGCGTGGAATATACACTGAGCTTATTGCCTAACCATCCATATACCACAAGATCATGGCTATCTAAGCACGGCTCCCAGAAGATGTTAAGGACCCATTCTACTGAGCACAATTATATCTCTGGACTGGGGCTAGATTGTCACTTGAGATTTCATTTTGACCTAGACATTCTTGACATTCTTTTACCCAATGTGTGCTAGCTGTTTATCCAAGTACCTTGATAAGGTAATGAATCCTTAGATCACAGATTGTGATAATAGTGTAATAGATATACATTCCTAGCAATAAAAGAGAAGACTTTCATGAATTAATTCAAGTGAAGCTGCTTACAAGGAAGATATGTCATGTCAAAAATTAAAAAAAATCTAGCCCAACCATGTCGCCATAACAACTGGCGTGCTTCACAAGAACGTGAGGTGGGGTGTATATACGACGACAACGTCTGTTGAGACGCATCTAATTGAAGGAGGAGTGGAGGTGTTAAGTAGCAGGACTCAGCATGTGCCTCCACAGTGCTGACTGGCTGCCTTCAGCGTAGACCTCTGCTTGTTTGCCTTCCGCACTCACCTGGCTCTGGTGCTGATAACTTATTGGCCTCACTGGGGTCACCAACACCTAGAACATACCAGACCCGCCCTTACCCATTGTGTTAAAGTCTGTACTCTTTGTATAGGTGACTTTACTCATTGTATTTGGAGATTTTACTCTTGGTATTGGGAGATTTCCCCCATTGTATTAGTCTCTGCTCTGTATTGGGAGTATTACTCTTGGTATTGGAAGCCTGTACTCATTGTATTAGAAGCTTTTGCTACTTTGTATAGGTGACTTTACTCATTGTATTAGTGTAGCGCTATGAGCATGCTTTCGAGCGTGGATTTGGCGCAATATAAATATTCACATTATTATTATTATTATTATTACTTGTATTGGGAAGTTTCCCCCATTGTTTTAGCATCTATTCTTTGTGTTCAGAGTCTTTTGTGATATCAACGAGTGAAAATTAGGATGAGCTGACATTTTTTATTACTAGATTTTGTAATCACATTTTCCAAATAATATTCGCCGTTTTAATTAAATCCAGCAGGGCGATGGTTAAGTTAATAATTATCGTTAGCACGACATGCAGACAAAATCTTCATGTGTAGCAAATTTAATACATATATCTTTTTCTGTTTGCCATTTGAATAGTAACAAGTTTGAATAGTAACAAGTATTCCAGAAAAAGCATTGGCATTGCTATACAAGTAAATAACATCATTGTTTTGTTTTCTGATCACTCATTAAATATTGCTTATCTTTATCAATGGCGAGACATCGTTCAAAACCTGGGTAGAATAGAGTAGTGTAACTGTATCAAGTTGCCAGCATGTATATCTTGATGGGACATCTGGAAATGACAGTGTGGAGATGCTGGACACTGGTAATCATACTAATGGGGCTGCAGCCCCCCAGGGCTCAGGATATGTAGGACGTATAAGTAGCACCCCCTAGGGGCTTCCACTATACTGTATCTATGTGTGACATCAGCATTGAAGTGGTCAAGTCATGTGAATCTTAACTCCAGATAGTTTTAAGCTTGATGAACTCCATACCGTTTTATGTTTGATAGAACTGATACCGTTTTATGTTTGATAAACATGATTCATTGCTTGCCTCATTAACACGATGAATACTGCTTGGTGCGTTGAGTTGTTTAATTCTGTTTCAATTCATGAATTAATATGTTTTGAAATGTTATTATTTTATTTTGTTACTTTAATTTTGGGGAGATTCTTTGATCACACTGACCAGCCAAGCAAACGGATCAACTTGTATGTTATGCTTTCTTAAATTAATTTCATAAATAATAGTGAGCCTACAATTTATTTTGCACAATTTGAAATGTTGTGTTTTCTTATATGTATTTTTGTTCCTGTTTTCAGACAGAGAAGATCAGTCTATCCTGTGCACGTAAGTTAGACCAGCAGTAGGAAAGGAATAAGTATGACCACAAACAAACAAACAAAAATAAACACCAAAAGAAATAGGTGTTTGGTTAAATATTGAAAAAGCCTGAAATGATCATGAAAACGCAACACGATTGCACACAGCATTTTAGGATGAATTAACATCTATTTGGCGTTAAGCAGAAGGAAGTGCGAAATATTTCCAGCCCAGACAAACAAGACTGGGGGTTTGTGAATGAAAACTTGGCAGGAATGTGGAGTGTATCACTAACGGCCCAGATAAGTGCTGCATTGGGCGGGGAGATGGCCTCTGCAGAGTGGCTGGCTATTGCTGGATACCATGATGGCCATGAATAGATCCCAGGCCTGTGTCAACTGGGTTTCAAGCGGCAATTTTGGAGATTTGGATTTGTTCTATGCCATTATTACATCTGATAATCATCAAATTATCGAATTAGTTTAACATTGTACAAATTGGGTAATAGTTTTTATACATTCTTCTGACAATCAATCAGTTATCTTGATGCACAATTCTACAATTACAGGGAACCATATGGAAAGTTATTGATTTATCAGATGTGTGTTCTACTCTAGACATTGGAGGCAATTATTTAAGAAATTACCATCATTCTATGGTTGTTCACTGAAATATATAAATGATTTGAAATTGCTGATTAAACTTGTGTGAACATCAGAGCTTGCGACGATGTTCTCACCAGAGTTTAACCAGCACTTTCAAATCGTTCATACTTCAGTGAACAACCATAAAATGACGGTCATTTCTTGTAATTTCTAACGAACTAATTTCTAATGGCAGTGCTAATTTCATAAACCGTGGCACATTAATACAGTCAACGGACATTTGCAGTGTGGGTCTTCAGATTGTCGACTCGTTTTTATGTAGAGCCATTCTCTTGATAAATATGATCGGGAAGGAACTGTTATTAAAACGACACGAAGGTAGTTCGTGAAAGGTACTAGCCATGTTCTGAATCTCAAATGCATATTATACTAGCTGTTTATCAATGGACAAACTTCTGCTACGATGACCCGATTTAAAAACCGTTGTTAGAATTTGATACTAGCTGCAACTGGAATCATGTAGCTATAATGTTCGATTCAGTTAGATGACGTACAGGTACACAAAAATATGGCAATGGACTAGATGTAGTCATGAAAACCTGCATCTAGAAATGAAATAAATGTAAAATAAAATGATGCACTGTTGCAACTGATTCCACTGTGATGTCACTTGGCTTTGTAGTCCAGACAGACATGACGTAAAAGAACAATGCTGATATTCCAATGAAAGTAGTTTTGGCAAAAGTATTCACGGAAGTTCAAACTTTTTGTGAAGTATGAACGCAACAATTTGTCGTGTAAACCTTTGTCACGTGACCATGTTTTAACCAATCGGCAGTCACGAAATCGTGTAGATGTCGTAGTAAGAAATTATATTCATTTAAAGAAGTATATTTTTTTTTACATTATTATTTTGTAAATAAAAAAATACAATGCCTTCTAACATCTTGACAAGAACCAGTTCTACTTGAGGAGTTCTGCTAGAGAATGTACCCATTGCGATGTTAAGCACTAATTCATTCATTCATTTTACTGGAGAGTTTCTCATAATTCACATTAATGGTGTATATCATTCGTATCCAATCGCATATATACAATACTATATTTCCAGTGGAGAGTCTGGCGCAGGTAAGACGGAGAACACGAAGAAGGTCATCCAGTATCTGGCGTACGTTGCGGCATCGTCGCGGACTGGGAGAAGCTCCGTATCCAATCTCCACGTTTCGGTAAGCCCACGCATGCCTGCCACAACCACCGGACTGCAGTACTGTCTGGTTTCGCATTCCTATCTGCATGGGACAGCATGAGATTTGCTGCATGTTTATTGCTTGTACTGCATGCTTTCTTTATATCTGCATCAATGCACAGTTTTTAGTAAGTGTCGGTACATATCTGGTCCTGCTTGGCTAGTTGTAGGATACATAGATATATAGCTTCAGGGCTTAAATAGTTTGACTCATAGTTGTCAATGTTAAAGAATTTGGGTTTGTCAAAAATCTTGATTAAGGAAATTGTTGTTTACACATTTGCATTTGCTAGTTTTTTTTAGACATTAGTGATTAAGGTTGATTGGGTTGGTTTTGCTTGTGGTAATTTCCATCAACAACAAATAATAATTAAAAATACATCGTAACAGAATGACTTAAATGCTTTTCTTAGTACAAGGTTTGGGGCATTTACCAATCTTTTATAATCTTTGTTTGTTTTCTTTGTTTTTATGGTGGATTATAACTGCTTTTATGATTAATTATGAAGTATGTAGATGTCAGCAAGATAGGCATTTTCTGCTGGACCTAGGATGCTTTGCCCGTGAGTCTTTAAGGATTCTACTCTGGAAGTTAGAACTGCCCAAAGATGGCCAAGTCTCGTATTTTAACTGCGACAATCAGTTAAGGATGTATGTCCTTAACCTGGATATAAATATTCTTTTGTCCGACAATATGCAGAGCAGGAAAAAGTTGAATAGGAAAATGAAGTGGAGGAAGTGAATTTTAATATCAGATGTCGGTGATGTAAACTGTGATATATGATTAGGCGACAGTTGTCTTGAAATAAAGACCCACGAGTCCTCTTTTTCCTAGTGGAATAGTATTTGAGGCATAATGCTACTTTCTGAACAACATTTGATACGATCATAAAATACTGATTACTTCAAATGAATTTTGAGGTTCAATTTAATTATTAGGTATTTTGTTAGCGGTGATGGATTTCATGTCACTGTTGATCTTGTTCTGTGTTCTGCCCAGACCTGTGCATCTCTTGTACAAGTTTTGTTTGGGTGCCACACCGCAATACCATTAAGCCAGTGTTATGACAAGGACTCTATGTGCTGCTATGACTGTTTGTCATGTGATAATATCTACACAATCGTATTATTACTTTCCATGGCAGCTAGAATAGTCATCATGTGTGTTGGTTTTGTTACTGCGTTCATATTCATGATCCAAATGAGGTCCACTTCGTTTTGTGAACTTCATATGGTAACAAGAAAACATAGAGAACAGTTTATTGTCTTTAGGCATGTTTCACATGCTAATTCAGGAATAGAAGATATATATTTTTTGTATTAATTTATGTAATATCAAATCAAAGCTATGAAATGAATTCAGCAGTTTCCATTGACTTGGTATCTTTAGTAATGGTATCAGTATTGGCAGAGTGGAGAGACAGGCAGGAAGAAGTATAGACACTGATGCTAATCTTCAGTAAGTTGCAGCAGAATATTCTCAGCATTGGATTAACTCTCAGCATCAGATAACTATGGAAACGCATGTTGAAATTTGATTTTCAGCACAACTGTCATATGCACTAAATAATGATCTAGATTGGCATGACAATCCAAGGCATGTCACTAAATATATGATATGCATTGTCATAACAACACAAAGCATGGATCTATATATAGACAAGACACAGTGGCATGTCCGCATTACTTGTTCACGAAAGCATGAATTTATCATTTATGTAATGTTTTAGAAGTGTAACAGATATCGTTGTGAAAAGACCATATACACGTCTATACATAACTAGCTCTAACGATATTAAACAATATATACATCTAAACGCATGTCATGTAGTTTGGATCTGGATCGTCTAAGTTACGACTACTGTAACCATGGTAACTAACTAAGCAGAATTTTTTTACTATGTAATGAGCATGTGTCAATCTACACTCTGATAAACCATTATTGGAAGGGTTTCTCTTGACGAAAATCTCAGAAAAACTAAAGAACATTTCCCTGGCTTTTGATATACGAGATCCTTCCAATATTTCCACTCGCTAGAAAGATGGTTTGATAAATCTCACATTTACTGCAAATCGTTTGGGCATGGTATCTATTTATTTTAAGCTTTAAAACTTGTTTCTATCTGGCTATGCTGGATGATGCTACACAACTAACTGTACTGCATTGTTGGTTCTGCATTTTACTGGTATTAAAAGCTGAATTTTAAAATTAAGAATATTCTCTCAATGATTTTTAATAGTCGGTTGTATGCTATTGTAAGTGTGACTGTTAACTGAGATCTCTGTACTACTGTAATAACATGCGTACTATCGTTCCTGAAAGTTGTAGATAGTCACAGTGTTGTAAAAGTGTTCAATGTGTAGTTAATGTAATAGTGTTTCCAGCTTTATCTAGACGTAGTAGACCTAGATATAGATAGAGCATGTACAGATGCATGTATGAGCTGTTGATGACCATATGTTTTCTGTTGTGGGTGCACTCTAGAAATCGGAGTTCAACCTAGTAAGTACTGAGCTGTCCACACAACATCTTTGCCCGTCTTCATTGAGGACTGTCGCCCTTTAATTTCAAGAGATGTTTGTTATTAATATAAATTTTGAAAATCCCACTTAAAGGCATACAATTACCATTCGATGATAGTTTGAATTATATTTGTTTTTAACTGTAGATGCAAGGTATGTTCACTTAAGTGCCATACATTTTTGTGTTGCAATGGCATCCATTTGCGCGAGTCCATTATATACTGAAAATGTTACCATCCATGTACATTTTTACAAATGACTACAGTAATTCTGGGTCTCCAACTGGTAACAGCTTCCATTCTATTTTCTCGATTCAAAATGGTAGGTTTTGTTCAACAAATTGATGGAATACCATTCATTGTAGAATACTAATATCATATTTTTGCATATGTAATTTGAAAGATACATTTTCTACAATAAGACGGTCTGCATCGGACAAACAGTGCACTGTCACAATTGACAAAATCCTAGATTGTAACATTTTCTGTGAAGTTTTTTCCCCCCTGATTTTGTTTGCCATTTTAGACAATATCCAGTACTACTACATTTTCGTAAGATGCTAATTTTCTGTCAACTGTCACATATCGGTGAAAAATGTCTGCTGCAATGTAAACCAATAACAATGTTTACAATATTGGTCCATGTAAAACTTCAATGGAGGAAGTCATTCTTACATGATAAAAAAAACACTACATATGTCGCATCAGTAATTCAATAAAATGTCGTAAGAGTTGATGAAAAGTGAGGTATAAAAAATAAGTAGTTTCTTGAATAACACATTTGCAGATAAATCAAATGAATATGTAGTTCAATGATCTGTGATTGTATGCCTTTAAAACACCTGCTTGAATTGCATGTTAATTGCCCATAACAAGCGATCTAATGTGGCAACATTTATCAATGACGGATAATTACATTCTCATGAAATGAAAGGGTATTCTTTGGTTGACTAGTTTAGTAGAAGAAGGCTTGATGTTATATAATAGTAGACGAAGGCTTGATGTTATATAATAACATCACACGTGTTATTACTGTGAAGAATAATGTCTACTGATTTTTGCTTCTTTATTTCATACTAGGTGTGTTTTGCCTAGAGATAAGATTAATTTGCACTATACTTATATCCTAAGGGCTCTCTGTTGGCATCCTGTGTAAGTAACCGAACAGTACCACCTATGTGTGTGCCGCTTTATTTTTTATTATTATTGCTATTAATTAGTGATAGTTTTTTTGTAGTTTTCACTCTTCCCCTTAAGAATGATATATCATGTGATGTTTGTTTATTGTCATGTATTTTGTCCACAATATTTTAAATTAATATATTTTTTTTATCTTGTGCAGTTATGAATTTCCTTTCCACTTTGTCATACTTATATTTTACCTGAATTTGAAAGTGCAATTTTAAGGATTTGGGGGGTGCTTAGTGATTATAACACTTCTTTGTGATTGACTGAAAAATAACTAAAAAAATGTGTAATATTTCATTTGACGCGAGATGATGTTTATATGGAAATTCACTAATGAATTTTAACATGGCTAACTTTTCACTAGATAGTTTGCAGTGCTTTGATTTTAAATTTTGTACTAGTAAAATCTGTGGAACATTTTTTATGAATTAAATATTGAATAAAAGTGTAGGGCATGTTTTACAAGTTGAGTGAAATTGTCTTTTTATTTTACAAATATATTTTCAATTTTCCTTTTCCCAATTTGCCCATGAATACCTTTTTGAAAACTAGCTACATAGATCCTTATAAGAAGTATGTTTTACTTTGTGATTTGCTAAACACCATCAGTGGTCCTGAGCCCATTGCTCAGGACAGTTATAACTACAATTGAGTGTAAGTCAAATTTTATGGACCCACTAAAAGTCCATTGCACTTTTATCTCTACAATACTTGAGAATCTGGTTGGCTAAAACTATTGTCGCAATAAAAGTGTTTTGTGCAAAGTGTTTTGAGGTACTTGTACACCAGAGGCGAATTTCGGGGTGACAAACTCTGCCATCTACATTTGCAACAACAACTTTCGATAGAATCACTTCCTATCTTGTTGTTGTCACCGCTGATTGTCACGGGGATAAATTGCTCGCCTCTGATGTGTAAGAACCATTACAATTGTAGCAACTCCGTAAAATTTGGCTTACAATCATTTGTAGCTACAACTGTTTTGAGCAATGGTGCCCAAGATGTTAAAACATTGGTAATATTATGTAATGCTTGTAATGTGAATGTATCTACTGAAGGTGTTTACATAGTAGACATTGCTTGACATTGTCATCATCTCACTACATTGATATATTTATTCCATTTTACATCAGGTGCATGTTTCATATCAAACCATTGTTTTTCATTTTCATCATAGTTTAGATGTTTCCAAAGGTTATATATATATCTAGAGATCTGGTATGTTGTCCGTAAAACTTTAGACGCATTGACAATTGGAAGAGTTTTCAACCACTGATGCGATATAGATTATTGTGAAAGTACATATCATTCCTCAAGGTTCATTAAAATCAGTTGCGTATGAGTAAAATATTCCCGCTGCGAAGTAAAGCACTAATTCAGTCAAAAATATTATAATTAATTTTTGTTTCTCAACAAAGCTTTCATATTGGTTATCCTGATAATATATTGTAGAATGTTTCTTTCATATTTGCCAGATTGGCTTAATTTTTTTTTTTTTTATTCCTTGTATTATTACACTAATCATTATCATTGCCCATGGCTAGTGATGCGGTTTCTTCATCAATCATCACATATATGTAAAAGATTGTTATGCAACACATCAATCAATCAATTTCATCTATAATAACTGATAAACCGATAAGAGATACACCCAAGTATTGCATACTCTTCAAATAATGAGTTCAATTTTAATTCTATATTTGTGCTTACCGTAGTTGGGATTGAAATCCTTTATTTATCTTGGTTGCCCCACCCCCTCCCAACCTGCCTTTTTATTATATATTTTATTGTTCATCCATCTGCCTCCACCCAAACTCGGTTATTGGTGTTTTAAAGTCTGCATTTGATATGGAAGTGGATCTTGGAATGTTTTTAAATGATACAGTACTTTGTTTCCATACTTCATATTTTGCCGATGTTACTGTTTGAATGCATGTCTTAGCAATGGTAATAATTTGCAGTAATGCATGGACTTGTGGCAGTGTGTGCAGATGTGCTTTGTTTCATTCAGCAATGATGTTATTGAGAGTAAACCAAGGTTGTGCCCCAAATCCAGGATTTCTACATCAAAGGGGAATTACACACCAGCATGTTTCAGTGTTGTATCACAAATATGGCCACGTAATTGCTATCATTTCCCATTCATCCATCCATCCATCCATCCATCCATCCATCCATCCATCCATCCATTCATTCATTCATTCATTCATCCATTCATTCAACTATCCATCTATCCATCCATCATTCATTCTACATTATACTCGTTAAATGGGTGAAAGATTCCCGCAGTGACGTTAAACTCCATAATCACTCACTCACTACATTATACCTCTTTTAAATGTGACATTAAACATTGCAGGGTGAGCTGGAAAATCAGCTACTTCAAGCCAACCCCATCCTAGAAGCCTTCGGCAATGCCAAGACCATCAAGAATGACAACTCTTCCAGATTTGTAAGTTTGTACCGTTAGTAAATATTAATAACATTTGAAACATACCACAGAAAATCGACATTTTGTCTATATTAATTGTCGCGTATGGGTGAAATATTCCCGCTGCAACGTAAAGCACTAATTCATCATCATCTATTTTAATTGAAAAGTTGACTTTAACACAATTTAACGAGGAATGCTTTCCATGTTATAGATAAATACCATGATATTGCTACTTTCTTCCAGGGAAAGTTCATCCGCATCAACTTTGATTCCTCTGGATACATATCGGGCGCCAACATTGAAACCTGTATCCTTTCAGAAGTCAATATTGATATCATACTTATGGGTTTTTATTATTTTTTTTGGGTGATAATATTTACTTGAATAAAATCAATGCATTATTGTGAAGGAAAACTGTTTGACAAAAGTTCAAATACCTGACTGATGACACAGGACCTTACTGGTAACACAGACAGTAAAACATTTGATTCATAAAATTTAATTCATATCACTTCAACTTTTCAAATGGAACCCAAACTGACAAAAATTTGATCAGTCTTGTCCATCCAGTCATTAAGAACTAGTGTTTCTTGTTGCAACCCCAAAATGTAATTACAGAGCCTCCATTTCCTGTTAGTACCGTGTAAGTCTGTAGTTCCTTAACTCGTGTAAGACCTGTTGGAGAAGTCGCGATCTGTACGACAGGCAGAAGACGAGAGGTGCTTCCATATCTTCTACCAGTACCTCAATGGCGCAACACCACCACAGAGGAGTAAGTAGCGTCGGGAACCTCTTGTATTGTGTGGCATTAGTGTGATCACGGAGCACTTTCACGGAGAATGGTGCGTCATTTTAATGGTGTAGTGGTAGAACATCGGACTTCATAGCCAAAGATTGTCACGTATGGGCGAAAGATTCCCGCTGTGATGTAAAACAATAACTCACTAAGATCCAGAGTTTAGAACAGTCACAGGGCCCCAGCATCGATGCTCGTGGAAGCTACCATTGTGACGTGATCATTAGGTGATGTCCTGTCTGTACTGTCGGAAAGCAGTTATCTTTGGCCCATCAATGCCAGCAGGTACTTGCAGGTTTGTTGTAACACTCGGCGCTACAGGTGTTGCAGGTTTACTCTTTGCCATAAAATGACGAGCTGTGATGTAATCGAGATAATCTTGAAAGCATCTAGGATGGTGTAACAAATCAACTAATTTGCTGCGTCATAGTTACGTTTCAGGAATATTTTACTTTCATATTTTGAATTTATGCAACAAATGTCCTACATAGTTTGCTAATCCGATGTTTGTACTTGCAGAGGAGTTTTTGTTGGAGGACATCCGAAACTACCGGTACATGACGAACGGACACATGCCAGTGCCTGGCATCGACGACGTCTTGGAGTTTCACAATACTATCGAAGCCATGACCATCATGGGAATCACGGCCGAAGACCAGTCCGGTAAATACGTGCTGTAATATTGACCGACCGAGAACCATTCAGTGTATTTAACTGTAGAGGGAGGATCGTCATTGCATTGAGCTTAATGATCACTACCATGTTTATTAAGATGTAAGAAAACTAAATTTTGAAGATATGATATTGCTGATTTGCATATGGCGTAATTGTCACTAGCTGGGGTATTTAGAAAAGTAAATTAAAAATATGTAAATTGCATACAAAGATGATCTGAGTCTGCATTGATCTATCTTAGTTACATTACTTGTACATGGTGTATAGTTTCATGTATAGATGCATAACCTATCTACAGATGTATAACCTATCTTGGCAAGCATTACTGGTTATTGAATATTAAGGATCACTGTATTTCTAACTTTAAATTGTTTGTATTTATCAGCTCTGCTCCGAGTGGTGTCTGCAGTCCTCCTGTTTGGAAACATGCAGTTCAAGAACGAGAGAAACTCGGATCAAGCCACCCTGCCAGACAACACAGGTACCATACTTGTATACCGGTTATCTCCCCTTGTACACCGGTTATCTCCCCTTACCTGTGCAACGTAGCAGCATGTTCCAGGCAGCAGGATTCATTCTGGAAATCAACACCTACAACCTCTGATGTCAGTGGGTCATTACTAGATTGATTGAGACAACCACAGAAGCAATAGTACATTGACAGTATACTGTTAGATCGGCATCTTTAGATAGGATTATTTCAATTTTAGACACAATGCATTTGAAAAATGAGCCTAGTACATTCAACATTCATTACGTGTCTCATCGCACATGTATGAAATATTCCCATAGCCAAGCAACACTTCACTCTCGCAGTTGGCTTAAATTAATGACACTTATGAATGTAATTGCTCAAGATTTGTTCAAATTATGAATATTGAGATTTTCATTGGACAAGATCACGAAAGGACTTGCGTGTACTGTAGACCAGCATGTATGCTATGATCCACGGTGAATTCACGTGTTAATGTAACACACGTTGCCCTTTCAGTTGCCCAGAAGGCCTGCCATCTGCTGGGTCTCCCAGTGACTGCAATCACCCAGGCATTCCTAAAACCCAAGATCAAGGTGGGCAGAGACTATGTCACCAAGGCACAGACCAAGACTCAGGTAAGGCGACCGTATACACAGACGTGTGTAGAATGGTGTTGTGTCAATGCCTTTGCTATAGAACACATTTTATTTTATTCGTATTAATTTTGCAGCAAGAAATTCTCTTACAAACATGCAATCGTAATATGAGTGAAATAATCTTCAAAGCGACTAACAACAATTTCTATTTCGATACTTACTCCAAAACACACTTGAATAGTCCATTCTAAATTCCCCAAATCAGCCACATAATAAATCTTATTAATGTTTATACTATTACAAGAGAATAGGTTGGATACAAATGGATGTTTTAGCAGTACAAGGGAAATAACTCTTTTAATGCCAGTACTTTTCCTGGCACAGGGGAGATAATTCAGCACTATATTGGATGACCACTGTCAACAAAACAAGGATATACAATTTGCAGAAAAGTGAGAGATCATTTGCAAACCCATCAAAAAGACAACAAAATTGTCTGAATGATTTAGTAATATATTAAAAAATGCGTGTATTTATATTGAGCCAAACCATGCTCGAAAGATTACTCGTAGCATTGCATTTCAGGTGGAGTTTGCAGTAGAGGCCATTTCAAAGGCGCTTTACGAGAGAATGTTCAAGTGGATTGTGGCCAGAATCAACAGATCGTTGGACAGGACCAAGAGGCAAGGAGCTAGCTTCCTCGGTATTCTCGATATTGCTGGGTTTGAAATTTTCAAGGTGAGTCTAGCTGGGTGTTTGTAGAAACACATATGATACATGTGCTTTCATAGATGTTTGCCTTCTCTTTAGTTGGCTCCTCTTAAATGTGGTTCAAATAGTAATGTGTACATATATATTGAAATGTAGAATATATTACAAGTCACATATATTCTGAAGAACATTCTCGAACGTATTTGTATTGGCTACTTCACTGTGGCAAGAGGAAAATTATTCACTTAACTTTATGTGTAACTGGTGCAGTATATATGTGACTTATAAATGTATTATATGTATATATATATATATATCTCTCTTCTTTGATTTGTAGTTGAATGTGATACTTTGATCTATTTAGTCACTGTAGGGAATACTGCCATCCACAATTAGACAACTCATTTTGGTCCATTTTCTTCTATTCAATTTTCCCTTTCATCTGTAAGTTTAAATATTTGGCTTTGAACTTATGCCCTCTGGATAGAAATTATTTAAATTATTATTAATAAACAAGGAAATTGTTTTATTTTATTCAAAGATTCAAAGTTTCAAAGATGATAAAATGTTTTGTGTGACTTTAAATATGACCTCGGACATCTAACCTCTGACCTGCCTTGTTGCTTTACTGTAGTGTGAGGAAGCCGTTTACGACGCTAAAAATTCCATATATTTTACGGTCGCAGCAGGATCGGTAAAACTTGCATCCGTGTTGACAAAACTGTGTGACGAGAGTTTAACTCGAGAACTGCGTTTGTCCGTGTTCGTCCTCTCGATATGAATCTGTCTATCTCCCAGGCCCCTGTTGCTCAGAACACTCGTTGCTACAACTGATTGTGTCCAATTTTAGGGACCCACTACATGTGTAAGTCTCTTGCATGAAACACCATTGTTGCTACAATTCTTGAGAATCTGATTAGCTGAAACTATTGTAGAGATAATGATGTTTCATGTGCTTGTAGCTGGTCCCTACAATTTGACTTGCAATCGGCTGTAGCTACAAATGTTTTGAGCAACATGGCCCAGCTCTTCTCTTAATGCTGTGCGTCCACCTCCCCACATCTCATACTTTCTTATCTTGTTTTCATGTTTTAACTCCCCTTCAGTTGGCCGAAAAGGTAAACACCTTTTGCCTGACTGCTGTAACTATGGCAACATCCATTTATCAGTAGCATGACACATTTGCCAGTAGATTCCACTGTTATCTGCTGTCTTATTTCAAACATTACAAGACATTTTAATACAACACAACAGCATGCAAGTATTCATGTTGTACGAGTATTTGAGTCCTACCTTAGAATGTATGTTTAACATTAATATGCAAGCATATTACATGTTAGTGTTGTGATTATTTTTGAACTTATTGCTTTATACTAATTTAACCTAGATCAGAGAGACTTGCAACTATATTTAATATCAGATTTTCAGTATCTAATAAAACCTTGCTGTGTACTGCATGGTATATCTGACCATCTCGCCCCCGCCACTCGAACTGTTGGTCTACTAAAAGAGTAAAACAGTAGCAGCATTTTGGCCAGGTATTGACAGGGATGAGAATGGTCCACAGATTCTCAGGCTCCAGGGTCGACTGGTAGACCTGGCCGTAGTATGCGCAGGGCTCTACATTAACTTTTTGAGGCACCTGTCCCCGAGTCCTGTCGGACATGAAGCTACTTGCACTGTAGGTTAAGGGCTTGTTAATAGGGGCTATTTCACTTGTCTGCCATTATCATCCCTGTATTGAGGAAATATATCTTGAGTCCTGGTTAAATTTTCATGCAGCTATTTTAAGTAGCAAATTCACTTTTATCTGTAAGATATTGCCACCAGAGATTATGACCTATATTAAAGCTGTCCACTGTTCATAGTTTCTTATTCTTGGCAGTTGAAAAAGAAATTAAGTGTTTGAATATCAGAATTTCATGATCCTACTACAGAAAAGTTGATATCAATATCACCCAAATGTCCCAACTATTGCTGCCCAGACTTGGATCTAACCAGCGTGTAAATAATGCTCAAAATAAACATCTAACATCCAGCATGAATATTATTACATACAGATAACGTTTGTGTGAGTCACATAATCTTGTAATGTTTGAAATTAGATATTGACAAATGCTATTAGCGTGATGAGCAGTGTTTGTACACATTAGTTACAGTAAATACTCTGATGTCCACTGTGGGTATGATTGCTGGTTTTGTTCCATTAAACTCTCACATATTGAAGATTATCCTAGGAAAATTTATTTCAACTTTGACTTGCTGTAATATTCTCACATGGAAATAATTTATTAAAAGTGTAATTTTCCTTAAATATGTCATATTTTCTTTCGCATATAAACATCACATTCCAAGTTATTTTCATTATATGTATCTATTATTGTCATGTACAGGTTGAATTGAGTTTGTGTCATAATTTGCTATTTATCA
This sequence comes from Lepetodrilus schrolli, assembly GCA_032361225.1. NCBI lineage: Eukaryota > Metazoa > Mollusca > Gastropoda > Lepetellida > Lepetodrilidae > Lepetodrilus > Lepetodrilus schrolli. The sequence goes on along the minus strand of JAUTBT010004780.1, from coordinate 7,180 downwards.
ACACTAGTATTGATTATTATTATGAATTTGCATTTGGGCCTTGTAACCCATAAGCAGTCGTATTAAATTGTTTTATTTTATCCCGCTCAACGGGATCCTTAATTTTACTATTATAGATTCTGGTAAGATGTTTTCATGGTTTCCAAAGTCTCCTCACGTATGTGTGTAAGATTTCTGCCATGTAAAACAATAATTCACCCATTCATTCTTCAAAGCCAGAATATTTACAATATAAATGTGCTTTCAAGTTCACTGATGATTTCACATCTTGTTCATGTGATTGAAAGTAGACAGTAAATGTTATTCTGTCAGCCTTACAGCTGGTGAGATGAGATGGATTTTTGACGCATTTCGTTGGATGTTTCAGATGAACTCGTTCGAGCAGCTGTGCATCAACTACACCAACGAGAAGCTGCAGCAGCTGTTCAACCACACCATGTTCATCCTGGAACAGGAGGAGTACCAGCGGGAGGGCATCGAGTGGAAGTTCATCGACTTCGGCCTTGACCTTCAGCCCACCATCGACCTCTTGGAGAAGGTGAGCTACAGGACCATTTGATTGTTGTATTTTTTATTGTTTAATTTGTGTATTTAAAAATTTAGAAATTAGCCTCTGTCCTTCTGAAAGTGAGATGAAGTAGTGTTGTTAATTGACATTGACCTCTTGGAGAAGGGAATATTTTTTATCATTTTCTTTTAATGGTGGACTTTTGACCTTTTGAATGAGAGCTTTAATGGTGTTATGGAGTTTGATTGGCCTTGTATTCAAGGATTGATATGATTGTGTTAATAATTGTGTCAATTAGCTCATGGAATTCCTCAATGAAGTATTTGTTTTGTCTGTAATGACACTGTACCTGCTTGTTACTTTAGTGACACTGTGCCTGTTTTTTTATACTGTCTTGACACTACCTGTCTGTTACAGCCAATGGGCATCCTGGCCTTGTTGGACGAGGAGTGTTGGTTCCCGAAGGCCACGGACAAGACATTTGTGGAGAAGCTGACGCAGCAACACAACGGGCACCCCAAGTTCCACAAGCCTGACTTCCGTGCCAATGCCGACTTCTGCCTCGTTCACTACGCTGGCAGGGTATGTTCATCCTCTGCCACTTCTCCGGGCCAGCTTCCACCAATCTGAGCAGGGTCCTGTTCCACACAGTGATCGTAGCTTGTAACTCGCTACACATGTATAGGGAGTTTTAACTCTTTAACACTAGATAATTCTGTGGAACAAGACCCAGATCTTGGATGCATCACAGTAGTTTTCAGTTATATTTGTCAGTTTTTCCTCAATTTGTAAAGGAATATATATGATTTCACCATCTATCACTGATTCACCATGCAAGATGCAGTACAGATGAAGCCCTCAGTAGAATGTCTAAAATATACTGGTAATCATTCAGTACATGAAGTACGATGGGAATGTGCTGCTGCTGTAACCATGTTCTCACTCTACAGGTGGATTACCAAGCTCGGAACTGGCTGCTGAAAAACATGGATCCCCTCAACGAGAATGTTGTTTCCCTGATGCAAGCTTCCTCTGACAACTTTGTAGCCAGCATCTGGAAAGATGGTAGGACTGTTCTTCCTTGTATGATGTTTCTCATCCCTCTCCAGTGTCCAAACTTACAGATGTAGAAATATTTATATTGGATAGAAGTGTTGACAGTGTACTGCATGTTTCAGAAGAGATCTCGACACATGTCGACTAGGCAGAAGTGTTAAGAACTCCAGTAGTGTTAATAGTGGACTGAATGTTTCACGTTTCAGCTGAGATTGTTGGCATGGGTGCGGCAGCTGCTGTAGACACGATGTTCGGGTCGCGGACACGTAAAGGAATGTTCCGCACAGTGGGCCAGTTGTACAAGGAACAGCTAGCCAAGCTGATGGCAACTCTGAGAAACACCAACCCTAACTTTGTCCGATGTATCATTCCCAACCACGACAAGAAGGTGAGTCCGTCCCACGTGCACACCATCACCCAGTTGGTCAATGTATAGTCAACTTCATGTTCATGGCAATTACTGCAAATCCTGGTAGAAACTGAGCTTGTAGCTCTATTGTAGCTCTAATCCGTGAATTGAAATCAAGACCTTCAAAGAGCGTTTGATCGCCAGACTTTCATCTGAAAGATTAGATGAGATGAATTAAATATCTTACCCTCTACAAAATGCTTTTTTATTTTGTTTCTATTTTTCTACATCCCATAATGTATTGTCACACTTATAGTTCAGTGCTATGTTTGAGGCGACGGGCCGACAAGATCACAATGTTTCAGTAATGTATTATCAGTGTTGTGACCCTGTGTTGTGTTGATGACTTCAGGCCGGCAAGATCGATTCGCCACTGGTGCTGGAACAGCTTCGATGCAATGGTGTCCTGGAAGGTATCAGGATCTGCAGACAAGGCTTCCCCAACAGGATCCTGTTCCAGGAGTTCCGCCAGCGATACGAGATCCTCACCCCCAACGCCATTCCCCGGGGGTTCATGGACGGCAAGAAGGCTGTAGAGAAGATGGTATGTCCCATCCAATAGAGCACTGACACTCTCCCTTATCTCCCCCCCCCCTTTCCATTTTCCATCCTCCAAGGACAGAAATCAACACTAGCCTGCTAATCCGGGCCATTTCTTCCAATGCTAAAGGTTTCCTAAGGGCTAGTAGAAAGTCGTGTTTTTCGCAACCATTTGTTATTTTTAAAGGTAAGTTTTTATCGCTGAATCCCCACTCCCCATTGCATCCCCTCTCCCACATTACCCAAATTCAGTCTTACGATATACATTTGTACATTTTCCTCACCTATTATAGTTTCCAAAAATTCCACATTGACATGCATATTTAAGCTGTTGCTTTATTTTTTGATATTCATGAATCTACAACTTTTGTTTGAATGTTAAGTTAAGTTATTTTCTGTATGCCAATATATACATTTTTCACCTGAATACAAGACAGAAAATTGAATGTGATAGCAATGTTCATTGAACAGTAATTTTATGATCGATTTGATCCTTGTCTTTATCATTGTCCGAGAGGAAATAATTAGTTGATGCCCATTAAAAAAAATATGGATAGATAGTTGGTCGCTACATGACATCTTTTCTACTTTTCAGATCAATTCCCTGGAGTTGGACAGCAACCTGTTCCGTATTGGACAGAGCAAGATCTTCTTCCGCGCCGGCGTGTTGGCTCATTTGGAGGAGGAGAGAGACCTCAAGCTGACCGACATCATCATCCAGTTCCAGTCTCTGGCCAGAGGCATGCTAGCCAGGAGGTACGTCTGTCAGTTCATCCGTCAGACCATCTGTCAGTCTGTCTGTCAGTCCGTCTGCCTAGAGTACAATAATGCGAGCAGTTGTTTCTCAGTACGAGCAGCTTGTTATCCTGCTATCATTGTATCAATTCATTTTGCTCAACCAATGTTTATTCTGGAAAGGAAGTAAGGAAAATATTGTTGATCGTCGTGGAACTACGAAGCAAATATTAGCTGTACTAGACAGCAGATACTACACCGTCTACCTCTGTGTTTGCCCTGGGCTTAAAGTCAAAATTACTCCTCAAAATTAAATTACATCTGAAATTACTGCTCTTATTATACATAATTTCCTTCTATAATATATTTTATGGATCATGTTCTTGGAAGATGATCAAATATGCACATTTTGTTCTTCCGGGTGATGCAACGGAGCATGTGAAATTCTGAAATAATACAAAGTTCTGTAATTGGATAATGAAATCAATTAATTAACTTGAAGGATATGCTCGTGTTTCCTTGACGTAAAGCATAGCTACCATATTTGCCGGCTGCGGTGACAGTTTGGGTCGTTGTTATGTTCAGGAACCACCAGCGTCGCCTCCAGCAGATCAACGCCATCCGTGTCATACAGAGGAACTGTGCTGCCTACCTCAAACTGAGGAACTGGCAGTGGTGGAGACTCTTCACCAAGGTACGAAGACGGTGAACATTTACCTTACCATAATATGCACGTAGCTGTTAGTGGATTGGGGGTCTTTATCTAGAGATTAGAATCTGGAAAGTGGCTCTGAACCCCAATTAACATTTTACATGTACAGAGATTGGAATGTAATTTGCATCAATAAAATTAATTTCAACTTTGGATAATTGCAATTTTGATTAAATATTAAGTCATATATGGATGAAATATCCCTGCAATTAGTGACGTAAAACAAATCAATCATTGGATTAAGTAAGACACACTGCTATGGTATGGTGTTAAACAAGACACTGTCATATTTGGTGAAAGATTCCTATAGTGATATTAAGCAATAAATCAATCAATTGGATATGATGCGTTAGATTAGTGTCAAGTAGGAGATGTGGCAGTGAACGTGGCCGTTGTTGTAATGGAGGCCGGTGGTGTTGCAGGTCAAGCCGCTGCTGCAAGTGACCGGCCAGGAGGAGAAGCAGAAGGTGGTGGAGGAGGAGCTGCGCAAGGTCAAGGACAACTTTGACAAGCAGCGACAGGACTACGATGAGGTGGAACGACGCTATGCACAGATCATCGAGGAGAAGAACATCCTGGCCGAACAGCTGGACGCGGAGAGCGCCCTGTGTCAGGAAGCCGAGGAGGTCAGTGTCAGGATGATAATAATAATAATAATAGTTATAATTGTAATAGTTATAGTAATAGTAATAGTAATAATAATAATAGTTATAGTAATAATAGTAATAATAATAATAGTTATAGTAATACTAGTAATAATAGTAATAGTTATAGTTATAGTAATAATAATAATAGTTATAGTAATAATAGTAATAATAATAGTTATAGTAATAATAGTAATAATAATAATAGTTATAGTAATAATAGTAATAATAATAATAGTAATAATAATAATAGTTATAGTTATAGTAATAATAATAATAGTTATAGTTATAGTAATAATAATAATAGTTATAGTAATAATAGTAATACTAATAATAGTTATAGTAATAATAGTAATAGTTATAGTTATAGTAATAATAATAATAGTAATAGTAATAATAGTAATAATAATAATAGTTATAGTAATAATAGTAATAGTTATAGTTATAGTAATAATAATAATAGTTATAGTAATAATAGTAATAATAATAATAGTGATTATAATAATAGTAATAATAATAATAGCTGAGTAGTGATATGATGAAAGTGTTGAGAGTCAATGCTGAAAGTATAGTTCCCTTTCCTATGTAGGCTCGAGCTCGTCTAGCAGCGCGGAAACAAGAGCTAGAGGATGTGCTCCACGACATGGAGATTCGGATAGAAGAGGAAGAGGATAGAAGCAATGCCTTGACAGAGGAGAAGAGTAAATACAAGCAGACCATCTCGGACCTCGAGGAACAGTAAGCAGCAAATTGCCTACTTACATTTTGTGTCAATTGTCAAGTAATGGGCACATCAAAATGTAGATATGATTTTACTGGCCAAATTTATGGAAGTGAAAAGAATTCCGCTTGAGTCATTCCTCACCATGTTAATGGTATCCTAAATATAACATTTGTTATTTGAATAATTATTCAGGCTAGTTGGTTTCAGAGGTAGGTTTGTTTCAATCACTGCTGTCTATATCGTCAGATATGGGTGAACAATTCATGCTGACATAAAACAATAAAATATTAATTCAATATTTAAAAATAACGGGTCCTCACACGTTTCATCTCTCTCTAGGCTGGAGGAAGAAGAGCAGGCTCGCCAGAAGCTACAACTGGACAAGGTGACGTTGGACTCCAAGATGAAGAAGCTGGATGAGGACCTGGCCATGGCGGACGACATGAACCAGAAGATGTTGAAAGAGCGAAAGATGATGGAGGAGCGTCTGAATGATGTGCAGAGCCAGATGGTGGAGGAAGAGGAGAAGGCCAAGCAGTTGGGCAAACTGAAGAACAAGTACGAGGCCATCATCGCCGACCTGGAGGAACGGCTCAGGAAGGAGCAGCAGGCCAGACAGGAGCTGGAGAAGATCAGGCGCCGCCTGGAGAACGAACTCAACGACCTGCGCGACCAGCTCAACGAGAAGCGGCAGCAGGTGGAGGACCTCCAGACACAGCTCAGCAGACGTGAGGAGGAGGTTCAGCAGGCGTTGCAGAAGTAAGTGTTGGAGGTCTGCCTTGTGCATAGATCTGAGAATAGCTGCCTTTGTGCAGGCGGTAGTAGATCTGCCCAGATTTGGAAAGACATACAATTAATGTTTGAAAGTGGTCTATTTCTAGATTTCATTCAATTTCGATTATTAGTAATATTCCTTTTCACCATCTCTATTATTAGCAGTGTACTTTCAAGTGCAATCAATGCAAGTGAGTAGGAGACAATTATTTTTATTGTATGTGCTGTTTTTTTTATAGTTATACTGGCAGAACATACATTTATGCATAAATTTCTTGCTTTACTCAGCCCCTTTAAAAGTTAATAGCCATTGTGATTACTGTCCAATTGCAATTCCTAACATGAATCTTTTTGGTCATTCTCAGGACGGACGAGGAGTCTATAGCGCGGTCTAACATGAACAAGCAGATCCGCGAGTTCCAGAACCACATCCAGGAACTTCAGGAGGACCTGGAGTCTGAGAAGGAGAGCCGGAACAAGGCGGAGAAGCAGAAGCGAGACCTCAACGAGGAGCTGGAGGCACTCAAGACAGAGTTCGAGGCCGAGCTGGACAGCACTGCGGCCGCCTCCGAGATGAGGAACAAGCGAGAGAACGACATCAAGGAGCTGAAGAAGATGATGGAGGTGTCACAGAAGCAGCAGGAAGAGACCATCCAGGAGATGAGGCACAAATACCAGAACCAGATGGAGAACCTCAGTGTGGAGGTGGAAACAGTCAGGAAGGTGGGTTCACGTCGGCCAGCTCCACACTCATCATCTATGTTTTGGTGGTGTTTCCACAGGATGTAATGGCAGCTACATTTCGGAGTGAATTTATGGTATTTAGAAATGGGGTTAATAATTAATAGAATGACATCATGTGTAACCCCAGAATTTGGGGCAGGTGGTAGCGCAGTGGTAGAACATTGAACTTCGGAGCCAAAGGTTCCAGGTTCAAATCCTGCCATGGGGGCCTGGCATTAATATTCGCAAAAGTTACCTTTCTGACGCGATATTGATGGGATGCGATGTCTGTAGAGTGGCAATGCAGTTATCAACCTTGGTCTTGTCAGTACCAGCCGGTGCTCGCAGGTTTACT
>JAUTBT010004769.1:0-27031 GCA_032361225.1 Lepetodrilus schrolli | reverse complement strand
CGAGTCCAACGCTCTACCGAATGAGCCAAAGGGGTAACCCCGCTGGCCGAGACCAGTAGGAGCATCTTATATCACACATATAATTATAAGTAGTGTGTGTGTGTGTGTGTGTGTGTGTGTATGTGCGTGCTCGTGCGTATGTGTGTATACATGTGTATCTGTTTAAGAGGATAGAAATCTGTCTGGTTGACATTAGGAAGCTAGCCCGCCTTTTGAGTGCTGTATCAATATCACTTCACATTCGTTCTATTCAGTGATATCAATGCAGTCTCATTCAATGTTCAGGTTGTAGTTTGTCCAATAACCACCCAGCAACTTAAAAACAATCAATGCCTATACCTCGTGCATTGCAGTATCCTTTGTTTCTGCCTAGACTATTCAATGCTGTTTAATATATTCGCATTACTTAAATATATTCATCATTACTAGTATTTGACATTATATTGTGTTACGAAATATAAGTATGTTTGAGCACGATCAAGTTTGTTCATTGCTTTACCTCAACCCTCTCCCTGCTGGATTAGGCATAGACACAGCTCTTTGGGCATCTCCGGTTGCCTTCAGCATGCAATGAACTGTGGGTTTCTTTTCTTATTTTTTTTTTTTTTTTGGCTCCATTTTGGTTTCGTAATATTTTGGAAATTTAAGACAGTAATTAAAAATGAAACATTTGACAAACATTGATCGGTAATAGTCCAGGAGCGCGTCACGTTATTTCTACATGAGTAAAGTTGTACATTATTGCTTTCTGTATGAGTAATGCTTTAATGATTTCTAATTGTTCAAATATTACTTAATGCATATTGTTGTGATACAATTATGTGTACAAGTATATAAACACGCCCCTGTAGGAATACGTTCTACGTGGGCGTTGAATTGGAATGTATATTATATAGCCGAAACACTGAAAATGGTATTCATTACCTGCAGCAAAGGAAACATGGCACATTTACGTAATCGTAGGCGTTATCTTAATAATCAGACAGGTTATCTTAATCCTTGATCAGCGAAGAGTCATCGTATGAGGTATGCTCCATTGCATATCATGCGATTGCTGTCGTATCTACATATGTCACTTTACCAGTCTTATAAGGCGCAGCAATAATCCCTTGCCAGACGAATTACAGAAGTGTTGTGTCGGCGGCTCGTCGGAACAATTAACACTTGCCAATCATTGCGTTGTTTAGAGTAGTGGGTTAGCCAAGGATTGGAGTTTACTTGGAGATTAGATACCCGAGGGGTGAAGGCCATGCTACTCGGGGATGTGACATTTAACCATGGCAGTTTTTCAACCCTAGGCAGTAGGTGGATATGCATGTTCGAGGTTAGGTGATTTTGGGAAACGTGGATCATCTGTGAGTGACTGACTTGAATTGTAAGTATTTTGTAGATTCCTTAAAAGATTAAATATATTTATGAAAAAAAATGTATCGAGGGTTTCTCTGGATGTTCATTCGTCTCTTCATGCGACATTCTAATTATACGCTTCCTGAATCCTGATAATGTCAATGTTCAGCGGGAGTGGGAATGTTTATATTTGGAGAGGACGGACATCCGGGGAAGTTGCCGGTCTTCGATTGCAATATATCTTGAGGGGGACGGGGACAGAGCGATACCAAAATATTCCTTTTAACGAAATATATTAACTTTCAACTGCCCTACCAGTCGAATTCTATGTTTTATTTAAATGTCCAATTTATTCGCATATTAGAGTAGAACCTTTAGATAGTTATAATTAACTTTCCTGTTATCTTAAATTTATTGAATTTTTCAATCTTAGCCTTACCTTTTGTGTCGCCAATGCCTGCAAAAGCATTTTATCCTAGCGTCAGAAAGTTCTGTATTAACAGTATTAATGTTAAATTTTACTGTAAATTTCATGTACATACAATTTTATCTTTTTATGATCTAACATGTTTCTCATTAATCGCAGAGCGATTGGTCGTAGACAATTTTAACTGCAATGTTCTTTTATTTGTATAATGTTTATGTTGTATATGAGTGACACGTTAATTAATGTATCTATCTGTCTGTCCGTCAGGACGGACATCCGGGGTACTTGACGGTCTTTGGTTGAAATATACTAGTATCCGGAGGTGGACGGTGTATACTTTAGTCTAATCTCAACAACGTCGTTATGTAAAGGAATTAGATTGTAGTGCCTAGAAACGCAGCTATTATTATGCCTTGTCATCTGAGGTTCATCAATCATTGTGAGCTCTTTCCTTTAGTACTACAGCAACCTTAAACAAGCCAAACGGTAGCGCAAAACTTGAAAACAAAACACTTTAAAATATTCCAAGACCTATGTTTCGTGTGCGGAGACGTCACTTTAGTCTAGACTGTAAACGAAACCCAAGACAACGTTGAGTATACTTGACGTACTTGATGTAAGAAGATTATGCTTCACTCCGCCACCAATACCCCCACCCCAACCCCAACCCCAACCCCACCCCAAACAACATTTAGTAAGCCGCTATCCTAGAGTTGTTAGGGAAGTCGAATTTGATGAGCCGTACCCTAGTGTGGAATGCTCGGACATTTGTTTAAGGAGTAACGTACTATTGGAACCGCGGTAAGCATCCTTTCAAATGTGACTTTGTTTAAATAGCTTTGTATAAATACGGACATTGTGTAGTTCGGACGGAGGGTAGATCGTTTATTTTAGCGAGTAAATTCAAACTGACCCTTTAGCTTTCGATCAACAAAAGCAGCAACGTGAATGTAAGTTATAGTTGTTAAACATCAGAGAAGTCAATGAAAGGAACCGCACAGTGAACTAGTCATGGATCCAAGACTAATATATATTTAATCGACTGAAAATGTAATTCAAACTTCTTGCATGGAAATGTCTATGTTTGGCAACAATAAATACGAACTACTCTTAACAAGGAAATGTCCATGTCGTTATGAAAAGGTTTTCAAACTGTATCGTTGTCATATAGGTCAAACTGGTTCGTTATCGTGGTAACGTCTACCCTTACTTTATGTACTTAAACTGTAGTATACAGAAACTTACCTTATAATGCATACATTAGATAAACGTTTAAGAAAGCAATAACCGGGACGAATTCTCTCAATTTTCCCCAAATTGGTATGTGTAACCATAAACTGTAGTTAGTATATAAAAAAAAAACTACATTATTTAGAATGAATGAATGAATGAAATGTTTAATCATTTGACTTTTGACACAAATGATGTCTAATGTTCATTGTCCCGTGTGCAATTCTCAAGATTAATTACAAATCGGACACAATGTAAATTGATAATGAGTTATTCCGTATTACAATTCCCAGCTCGACAACCGTAATAAAAAATCACTGTCTAATTCAGCGAAGGTTCATAAACCCGTGATCATATTCTAACAGATGCATTCGTACGATTGGCATTATGTTTGATTTTGGAACAAGGATGATAAATATCACTCTCTACTCGGTACGTTGTAAGCATCACTGGCCCTTAACGTGAATAGACTGATTTCATTTTCAGTTGTCTGTTTCTAATCATAGGTCACTAATTTCTGCTCTAATTAGCACGACAGGTGTGCCATTGTGTCATGGCGGTGACAGATGAAATGGACAACGTATTGTAAATAATTGATGAAAGGTGAAAATTGAGAAACAACGGGAGAAATGCAATATGGGTGTAATTAGTTCTTCGGTGGAGGCACCGGCATGGTTCAGTCATTAGCAAGATTGCAATGATTGTGTAAGTCTCTTCTGAATGCGGTGGAGCAAAGGTTATTGGCCAAATGACATAGCAGTACCGGTGTACCATGCCATTGTCTCTCCTGTGCAAAACGGCGTAAAAATCTATCGTTAAGGTTTGAGTTAACGGAACCTAAGTTAGAGTTACACCGTTTTGTACAGGATAGATCTGCTGGTGGCAATCAACTCCAGTAATACCGAGATGATTGTGAGCCGAGTGATCTGGTGGATGTGTGTGTGTGTGTGTGTGCGTGTGTGTGTGTGTGTGCGCGCGCGCGTGTGTGTGGCTATGTGGAGTTTGTGGATAAGGTAGAGTGTGGAGGTTGTGGATGAGATAGAATTACGCTTTATGGAGTGGTCAATTGATAATAAATCGGCCTAGAAAGGTGGTTGGACATTTTCTAATAAAACATTTACGTATTGGACCGATAAATGCTGCACAATATACTGTATAATTAAACAACAATAACGTCATAAACATGATAAACTATCTACTTTACGAGTCCTACCCGAGCTTCCCCGTGTCATTGGCAACTCTATTCTTCTATAATATTCACCTCGTCAAGGCATAATTCGCATACAATTTAATTACGTCTGAACAAATACACGTTCGCCAGCTTTAATAACAACACATGGAGATGTTTACAAGGAAAACCGACCAGTTAATGAGTCGTACTGTGGCATAACGTGTATCATTGACATTGGTCTGTTATGTGTAGAGGCAGCTTGATGAAGGGTTCACCCGAGTCCAAGGACAGAGCTGTTTCCTTTCTTTGTCAACTCGGTCACGTGGCACTACTGCTACTAATGTCCGTGACTACGATAATTAGCCACGTGATACTGCTACACGTTGGCTACCTGGAATTGTCTATACTATATGTATGTCAATTTTCCATTGTGACAATTCATCAATGGTTCTCCATATGCCTTTACAATCTTTCTTGAAAGACGCACTAATTTCTTGGGTCTTCGAGTTGAAGACAACGATACGTATATGTTACAGTCAATCTCTATAATCAGGCAATGTGTAAAATGTTTGAATCTTTCAGTGACTTTCTTTCAGTGACAGTCAATTTTTAAAATGTCTGAAATGATAAAACGACATTGACTGTAACATATATACGTATATACTTTAAAGATGCACAGTTTGGGCGTTTACATTTATACAACAATAACATACCTTGTAAATTTTATATTCATGTTTTTTTGTTAGAGGAGTTCATTCAAGCAACAAGCGCATACGTTTTGTATATTGGAATGCGAGCGTTCAGAGGTTTTGATTCTTTAAGGGTTAGTCATGTCTTCTTGACGGCGGTAATGTGCCTTTAACGATGACAACACCGGTATGTATGTAAGTGACACAACCCATCAGTTGACCTTGGTGTATTTCCCGGTGAGAAAGGAGAAGACATTGTCCTTGACTTCTTTCTCTTTGTCAGTGGGTTGTGACTGATTTTGTCAAGGATGTGTATGTGCATGATATCCCACGGTCGTGGCTCATGTATAATTAGTATACTTGTTTTTAATTGAAGTGTCAAGGTTATAGTTGTTTTAATTTAAATAGACCTTGTGTTGTTGTTGTTGTTGTTGTTGTTTTGTTCTGTTCTGTTTTGTTTTGTTTTGTTTGTTTTTAATTGATACATTACACGGCCGTAACAGCCGAGTTTGCTTTATGTTTCCGTGAAAACGGACCCAAGTGTGGGTATACGAATAAAAAAAACACGCGAATATTGTTATAATGACCGAATCGAGTTACGGTAGTTTACTTAGAATATTTACCGGAAACAGCAAAGCCATAATAACCAGAATGAATTCGTTATCATAAATTACATTTATGACTACTAGTATTCCATTCAACGACACGATTTGTACCCAGCTTAGTGAGGCCGTCTGTTTGCCGTAATTCATATATGCACGGATTGACACTAAAATGACCATCTCGAACCCTTTGACACGTTTTGTCGTAAAGGACATAATCGGGACACGAATTCTCGTCTGCTATACAGGACTACAGCGTTTCACCATCAGCCGAAAGACTGTAAACCGGAAGTAACCACTTCACACCAACAGAATGCATCCAGCCTCCGCGGACAGTAATTATCATAGTTTGGATATACCAAACGACCAGACGCGTGCCAATTCAATTTCAATCTCACATCCCGTCCAATATGCAAATGAGCCACCCGAGAAGGGCTATTTATCCTTTATAATCACTACGCCTTGCGCCGAACTATTTTACATTGCTAATTGCATATCAGCTTGACACGAACGATATGCATTCTTTACTGTTGTAAGCTTCCAACGGGAAGGTAGTTCCTTAGTGTTTTGTGTATTATTTCCGTTCTTTCAGAAAGTTTCCTTCAATACAGACCGGTGTCCACGTACACCGGCCACCCAAGAATAATCGTTCCCCCGGCGCCATCTGGCAAGTGATGAAATAGTCCCTAGCGCTGGCGCGTGCCAAATGAAGATTGCGAACGTTATTCTCTTTTTTTCCTGTTTTTGTTATGGTTCTTTTAACTCTCCGTGTCCAGAACGCCCACCTGTTTTCGTGTTTGAATAGAGCCATTAGGGAAAAAAGATTATATTTGTCCGCAAACAATAGTGTATATTCTTTAGGGACAAGTAGTATGGTAATTTTTCAATGCATATAAAGCGAGTAATCCTGGAGAGATCAACGTAGAATCGACAAGTCCTGGGACGGTATGTTCAAATATGAACTGGAAATATTTGCAGCAATTGTAAATAGCTGCTCCATTTTAATTGTTTGTGTATGTGGCATTATGAATATTCATTCATTTAATTCGTATATTGATGATGTTATTCCTATCGGTGACAAATATACATTATTGATCGCTTTATAGCCTCGTCGTTTTAAATCCGCAGTCTTCCCCAGTCTTCCGTCAATTAATAATTAATTATTTAGTGTTACACAACGTGACACATGCAGTATCCATCCTTCGAGTTTCTAAAGTGATGCGACAACGAATAATGAACCCGTTTAGATCATTGCATCCGTTGAATGCCCATTGTTACTCCTTTCAATAACTTCTTAAGATCTCTGTCTGTTTAACACTAACATCTAATTTCTCACGCATCACATTAAGTGAGCAGTTTGGAATCGGACATGAATCCGTCCATGTTTTTGACACCGAGACACACCGTCATCGTTATTGTTTTGGAACATCTTGCTAAATCTTGTATCTGCCACATGTCAGTCTTCCTCTACCAGATCAGCTTACTAAGTGCCGCCTCTAATTATCTGGCACGCGACGGGCGCCATTTCTACCTTAAGATCACGTGGTATTTAACGAGATGTGGGTTCCGATAGAATTTTGTTTTCAATTTTACAACTCACGCAGTTGTCGCCCTTTGATTATACTTGTTGCTATACTGGTTGTAGGTTTTGGTTGTATTAAAGTATGTAGGTTTCATAACGGGAGCCAACTTACTTCTCACTGAGCTGATAATATACATGTTAGACCTCGTGTTGATAGAGTTTTCAGGCTGGGAATAATACTTCTGCAAACAGCACTGCAGCATACTGCATGCGTACAATATGAAGGTACTACACCTGTGGAATATTTCAACCTCTCCGATTCCGTATCATGTCATACCATTTTTGGTTCCATGTTTTTGATAATTTCAACGTTTTATCTTACGTTGTGTTTTCATTAATTTCAGATTTACCTTGGTTTACATGGTGGATTATATTCCATGAAGTCGACAAAGGCGTAGCAAGCATAAACTGAGACGTAAGTATTATATTTAGGTTATATCCATTCTTGTCTTCATCCTGTAGATGGTTCATTGTTTCGACTACACTTCATGCATCACTGTAAACAGATATAGGTCCTTTAAGACTTGTACATATACTTATGTACTGGACCCCATTCCAACCTAGTCGGTATAATTCAAGTGATTTATTTTTAATAACATAATTAGTTAATCGTCGATAGGTAGTGTGTCATTGTATCATTCATGCATAATGGGACGATGTCTAATTTCGTTGATATTAAGAATTAGAACAATATATTCCTAATAGTTGGTTGAGATAAGATGACACGATTATGTAGAAACGCGTTAGATCCAATCAGAATTCGGTATCTGTGTGCATCTAGAAATATTTGTAACGTCATCTATAATGTCATCCGTGACGTCATCCGTAACGTCATCCGTAACGTCATCCTGAATCTGTAGTTTATATCGTTTAATCTATTTGAGTTAATTGCGTGTTTATCATGTTGATAGGGAACATTTTAACAATCATGCAGTTTTCAAATGCGTCATTAATGTGTAGCTGACATGATGCATTGTTAAATTTATGCTGTAAATCGTAAATGTTTAACACTCGTTGTCATGCACTATGCTTGCAATATATACTAGTATAGAATGCTAGAACTATTGTAGTCGAATATTTGAAACTGTGCATTATTTTTAAATAAGTAATATTTGATCACAAGATACCATCATCAACGTTATATTGTTTAAGCTAATGTTTCTTTAAACAATTTTGAACGTATTTCTTTACCAAAGCAGAAAAGGATAACTGGCTTGAACATATAATTCGTGAAGGACATCATGATGGCATTTACAGATTCTATTGTATTGTGAATCAAAGGTCCCGCCACCCCCAATTCTAGTGTCCAAGAGACTATGCGTGTGCGCGCGTGTGTATTCTAGGCGTGCCATTCTTTGGTGCGTGATTTATGCTCTCGTCATAACAATATGTTCTTCTCCCAAGCCAAGTAAATCATGGTTTCCTTTACGGGGATTAGGAGACACTTGATGGTCCCTACGGGTTCTAGAGGTCATTCCAGGGTCACCGCCGACGTTTTATTGAAACCCGAGACGTTTTATGCTCCCTGAAAACGAGAGACATGCCTCTATGCAATTTATATTTAACAGACCATTTGTTCGGGACAGTATGATACCAAATTCCTATCATGAATTCCAGTGAATGTCAGTTTCATAGTTATTGACTGAAGCATGTACGTTACAAATAGGAGAGTTTTGTTTTCGTTACCTTTAGGTCAAGACGTGAAGCATGAATGACAGAATACGTGTAGAAGTCTGTGATATCAAAGGTAGCGCTGTCCGATTTTATAATGTGTTTGAACTGTGGTGTTAAACAAATAAACGTGTGTAAGATGCGTATTAAATTATTTATACTCGCGTACGTATTGGCTGGTGGGTGTATTTCCTACAAAGTTGGTCTCTGAAGTTTGAAATATGGCTTTCGTGTTATTTGACGTCTGCATGGGGGCCCATCCTATTTTAAAGGTCAACATGTATAGTTCGTATTATCATTGAATAAAATACGATTTGCTGTCTATTCTTCACGTACCATTGCCATTGTAACTGCTCTAGTATACAATGTCGTTTCAATGCTGTACACAATTCTTGTTGCATTTGTTCAGAAGTCTCTACATTAGGCATAATGAATAATCTGAACATTAAACATGACTGGAAGAAACCTTAAGGCATCATAGGCAGGACAACTTTACGGTATTATAAGAGTTTTCAAGTCTGGGTTAATTCAGAAGTTAAGCCGGTGTGTCTACAGACATGGTAAAGGTCGGTTCAATGACGTCCATAAAACCTGACTGTGACTTTACATCTCGAGGTGTTCAGGGGATACTATTGTATCGCAGTTCAGATCGCTCTTTGATGTATTGCCTTTCTTTTTCTCACACCGGTGCATCAGTATCGTCTTACAATAGGCTCGAGTCTGTGACTCTTAACCTTTTAGTATGAATATTCATAAACTTCCGGCATGCAACTCCGGACAAAACATAGTCCCTGTCATTGATACGCCTAGCTATTCATCAATATATTTATATTAATTACCTGTTTGTTATAAGTCAAAATGTCAGGCGCATATGTTGTATGAGTTACCATTTATTTGGACTACTATGTTGACATTCGGAACAGTTCGGGCTGGACACATGTCACATGACTATTTAAGCAGACGTGTTGACACTCGGAATAGTTCGTGTGGCCATAGTCAATCGGAACAGGTGTTCATGATTTATATGTCAATTTTCGAGTTCCGTGTTGACACGTAAAGATATGCTATGTGGTTAATTTGGTTGTAGATCTTGGTTAATATACAGGATAAAGTACTTATCGGAGTTATCTTCTGGTCTTCACGAATATCTAGCTAATAGCCAAGCAAAATGGCAAGACACCATACACAGCTCTCAACATGCTTGTGTAAATATCTTATGATGTGGATTGAATATCAACCTGTGTAATTACTTGTGTCAACGATTAGGGACAAGGAGAGTGCGTGGAGTATCTTGTATTCTGCGTACCTATATACACGTGCAGAATAACACACGCACTAACACACGCAGTGACACACGCACACTACAGACACACGATCTTGTATTCTCTCTCTCATTATATTTCATATTAACTTAAGTCTATTTTACTATAGTATACATTGTTAACAGCTGGTCATTGCCACCTGTAATCAAATTCTCTCTCTTTCCTTCTCTCTCTCACTCACTCTCTCTCTCTTCTCTCTCTCTTTCTCTCTCTCTCTCTTTCACACACACACACACACACACACACACACACACACACACACACATATATATATATACATATATACATACATACGTACAAACACGTATCAATTAATTTACCTTGTTACATATTCAGTAACATAGCTGGAACATTGAATATATAGAGAATTATATTAGTACATACATATAGGGTCTTAATCGCGAGTGAAATTAATATATATAATTATATATTTATTAAATAATGTTGCGACAAACAAATTTCAACTACAGCACTGGCGTTAATATTATTAATATAACGATATTAATGCCAGTTTGCATGTTATACATATTTACATATTTACATACACTGCATACATATTGCATACCTTGTACTCCATAATAACTAAAGGTTTATTGTCACGGTCGCATAGTTTTGTGTCAGCATATAATATTTCACTGTCGTTCACGTAATTTTATCCTCACACCTGACTTGACAGTAACGTATATTTTATCGTCACACCTGACTTGACAGTAACGTATATTTCATCGCCACATGCCATTAGTCATTGACGTGATTATTTTGTATCAGCAAACAAATCAGAATTGACATTCACAGATAATTTCCTGAATGTTAGAAATTGATATTTACCGTAATAACGCTATCAACTGATTATATTATTAATACGTGATAGTGGTATCAGTGCAACAGGAACATTAGTGCAATGTGTATCAGAGATAGTAGTGTAGCAGATAGTAGTACCATGAATGATGGACGTAAACCTGCATCACTGAGGCATGGTGTATACTTATATTAGCGCAATGGACCCTGTTCCACAGAACGATCGTAAGCGCACCGAGAGTCGTAACTCCAGTGTACGTTAACATAGAATTGCGACTCTCGTAGCGCTACGATTGTTCTGTGGGACCGGACCTTGGCCATTACGATATCGTTTACGAACAGAATGTGTTTTCATCATTAGTATCCATTTACTCTTGTACCGCAAAAATAAATTTTTTCTTTTCAAATTATTATATTGTAGAACAGTTTTTATTCAGATCAGTCGGTAAATTCTACACACACATTAATACAAATTCACTAACATTATTATATATTTTTTATCATCATACTGAGTTGTATTCTATTTATGCAATACCTATGGTACTGTGTCCACTCACTAAAACACTAAACGGATGTTTTAAGTCTTACCTCTGTCGGTAGAACATGTATGAAATTTAACCTTGCATCCACATTTGAGTTTCCACGTCACATATGCTGCAAATAACGCGATGACCGATTCACATCGTCAATCTCCATGAACTGACAATTTTGAAAAATATTTATCTAAATAATGGTGATGACGAAGAACTTCATTTTCCCTTTTATTGTGATAGCTGGCACGGTGTAAGTGGACACATTGCAAGCCATAGTCAATCATTCCTATAGATAATTGCTTCCGTGGATCAGCGTAAATCTACCCTTGTGGTTGAGTAACTGTACACGTATATAACAAAGGCTGTGATAACGCGTGTATTATCCCTACCCACGGAAAAAAACCCTGTAATGCGAGATCTTTTCGTACGTACATTTTCTAATGGATAATGGAGTTGTTTTTATATAATGTAATGTGAGTGTATCATTATCATATGGCTTTATATTAAATTTGTCCTACAATCATGCTATCTAAAATTACCAAATTTGTATTACAGGTTTGGAATAGGACATATTATTGCATTCGTAACTTAAGCCGTTTTGCCAAGAGCCATTTCATTTCTCTAACGGTCAAAGATCATAAGCAATTATCGATGCTAAATCCCATTCCCATTGAATCTCAAGGTCGAATTCTCACTAGTTTTTAAGAAGAGGTTTATCATCAAAGAAAATCTAAAGTAGATGATTATGGAAATTCCGTGAACAAAACAATAGTTAAGCGAATGACTATACGGTCTCGCGGCTGTGGGTTTGGTATTTATTGTAAGAATTCCTCTTGTATCTGTAAAACCATTTGTAAGTCAGGGAGCTCGTACACAGATAGCTTAACACTAACGATAATCCCTCCATCTGCCGGGTATTGGGGTACCAGTTCTGGATGTGCTGTAATCATCCCGTACTCATTAATTCCCATCAGTCAAAGACGGGTCCATCTCAAAGCTCCTGTACTGTAATTAAGAATGTGCATGTATATATATGATGTGTGTCTTGCGGGTTTGAACTTCGTTTGAAGTTGAATTTAAATATAATTCGAAACTAGACGCCGCTGACTAGGAATATATTTTTTAACATTAGTCTAAAAATTCGACGCGCCTGTTCTAAATAATTAATTTTGAAACAAAGTGTCACGTTATAGCATCCAAAAGAAACATATGATACGTATACAATAGATGGACAACTTTGTGGCGATGTTGGTGGATGTGGGGGTGTTGGTGGATAGTGGGGGTGTTGGTGGATAGTGGGGGTGTTTACTTATTGTAAACCATCATGGTAGGTTTAGTCTATACCGAAACCCCGTACCGATACCCGCTATGGTCCTTTAGTAGATGCAAGAGCTAAGAGAGCGCTATGGTCTTTTAGTGGATACAAGAGCTTCATAAAAGAGTATCCTTGCAGGCCTACGTTGGAGGTGCTTCTTGACATGCTCTTAAAATCCCATCTATCCAGCGATTACCCTCGGAATCCCTGCAATTAAAATTAATCAAATGTCAGCCAGATTTCGTAAGAATGATTTCGCATCAACAGTGACACTTACCTTCTATAATGGCATCAGCCAACCCCCTTCAAAAGCAACGACCCATCTTACAATGGTTTCGCTTGTATTAATCTCATGTCAGCCCTGCTCAATCCTACCAAACAGACAATCGAGTCTCGGTAACGCCGGATAACGTAAACACCGTCAGCCGTTAAAATGTAATGATGGCTCATTCAGGACACCTTCCAGCTTATAACACCATGTAATCTGGGTGCCAATGATTCTGGTTGCTTAATCCAGCATCACATGTCAACGCGTGCCCAATAGACGCTCATCTCGCTTCGGTGATAGCGGTAATGAGACTGACAGCTTTATGGTCAAGTCAGCGGGTAGTGGACACTTGGAGACCACTAGGGGGTCATTTTACATCTGGTCATCGCCAGTGAGAGAAGCAGTGATATCTTGGAGGTGGTTCTGTGATCGAACCCGGTGAGAGTAGTGGACATGTTATTGAACGGCGTACAGATCGTACACTGTTGTACATCTGGTTTTCGCTCGTGATAAGCAGTGATATCTTGGAGGTGGTTCTGGGATCGAACCCGGTGAAAGTCGTGGACAGGTTATTGAACGGCGTACAGATCGTGCACTTTTGTACATCTGGTTATCGCTCGTGAGAAGCAGTGATATCTTAGAGGTGGAGCTGGGATCGAAGCCGGTACATGTCGTGAACTGGTCGTACACTGATGCATCTCTTGCCGTCGTCTGTGAGAGGCATTGGTATCTTGGTTACTTCTCGTGTGGCTGGAATCGAACTCTGTACATGTAAAGTGTGCACAGATTATTGAATCGAGTTGGCCATACCCTAGTGTACGTCTGGATGCAGGAATGCATGTTAGTTACCATTTGGATAACAGCGTGAAACTGGGACACATGGGCACTGGTATGTAGGTTGCGTTTCTTATCATGCACTGTATATATAATGTATGGCTATGTTTACAAATGGATAATACTATTTTGATGTTGTATATTTTATACCACGAAAATATCAGAGCTGTCATAATTGCTAATACAGGAGGAAGTTATTTATTGTTCTTCATTCCTTAGTTTCAAACCCGTCTATGTTTTCATTTGTTCTATTGACCGCATGTCTAATTTAGTGATATCTGCTAGTTCCACCATTTATGACTCACATTTTTTTTTTTTTTTTTTTTTTTACATTTACGTATTGTTTATATATGGTTAGAGATGTGTGAACCTGATCATTATGTAAACTGTATATCGCTATATTTGTTCATAATTTGAGTAGGTCGTTCCCCATGTTTTCTACTACAGATCATCATTGAAAATACACGTAGCACTATAAACATCTATGTATCTATCTACCTGCATGTCTCAATGTGACAGTGTTGTACTACTTCTATATTTTTAAACAACGTTTATGTCCAATCTTTGGTTTCTCAAAGCAATTACCTACACGGAGATATATAGAGGTCATTAGACCTATGTGGAATTACAATTCCAAACGTATATGAATTATGCATCGATATTATGGAAATTATGAAAGGTCATTATTGCATTCAAAGGTAAATATGACTATGTCCGACAGGTGGTCTGATACACCCGACGACCTAAGACCTTGATCTAACCCCTCGAGCCATCAAAATGACAAACTCTTTAATAATTTGTTTAGCAAGGGTTTGCAACGGTCTGAAAAGGGGTCTGACAGTATTGTGCGCGTCTGATGTCCTTGCAAGTCGCAGCTATTTGTTTGGTAATTTTGAGTTGTGTTCAGTTGAGTTGTGTTGTGTTGATTCTAGACGCAGTCTCCTATTGAGGCATTCGTTAAGATCTTTACTGATTGTGGGTGTGCGGTTGGAGGTGGGGAGAGGGAAGGAGGGTGGACGTGTTGGGGGTGGAGAGGTGGAGGGAGGGTGGACGTGAAGGGGATTGGGATTTGAGGGATGCGATAGCTCCCACTGTGTGTACCTGTTGAGCTATGATTGAATCCCTTGGTTGAGAATGAACGAAAGGGACACCGGGTTTGGCTGAGAGACCTCGAGGGCCATTGAGTTAGGTTTCAAACCTCCCAGTGGAAGTACTCTTGCAGACGAGCATTAAAGACCCCCGCCGAGACCCATTCAAACGTAACTACGATACCTCGTGATTGCATCTCCGCACGGGTTTGCACGGTCGGTTGTTCGCGGTATAGGGGTTTGTAGTGATTCTCCCAAATCAAAGGTTGGGTTGTCAGCTTCAATCAAGGATTGTCAGTGGGCTGCATCTTCTTGCAAGTTTCCCACGTTAAACGTCATCATTGTTCATTTGTATTGTCACCAATTCTTTTTAAGACATACAATATCATATAGTATATTGCGCAACAAGCTACATTATACAAATCAAATGTACATGCTTTCAGGTAAAATACGTTTGACCATGAAATATGTCAACAATCCATGATTGTATGTCTTTAAGGCTTGATATTGCAATGCGCCTTTTTACTATAAATGAATGTTCAGGCCGTCTCATACAGGGGTGCTCTGTACTGTGCAGCTCTGTACCTAATACATAGTATACTGTACTTGTAGGCGGACAACTGGCATAATATATAGTATATTTGTACATGGCCTAATGACCCAATTCTATGCATGTGTGTAGTATACATGTACTTCTATGTTGAGGAAGTAGACTAATACATATTATATCTATTGTGTATACTTTTATGTTGTTGGCATAATACATGCATCTAATATACTTGTATGCGGGGCAGTATTTTAATACATGAATCTAGTATACATGTATGTGTACACGTGATCTACCGGTAATATCTAGTATACTTGTATTTTGGGGCCAATGTCCTAATACTGGTCGTATATTTGTATGCTGAGAAAGTGTGCTAATAACTCGTATGCTTATATTTGAGTCAGTATTATAATACATGCATCTAATATACACTATGCTTATATGATTTGGAGGAAGTGTCCTAATATCTAATATACTTGTATGTTTGGGCCAGTATCATAATACTTACATGTTTCCAGTATGTTTGTATACATATGGATATGTATGGACAATTTCCTACTACCTATGCTTGTATAGCACAAGTGACTAGTACTAGTATACTTGTATAATGGCCCAATTTCCTAGTACTTGTATCTAGTATACTTGAATGTGGGAAAGTCGCACATTATTAAGTCCATACATAATTTAATGTAGTTTGACAACAACAGATTTAAATTTACAATTTTGGACATTTTCGTTTCACCTTACAGATTATCGCTAGAAAACATGCCAGCGCTAATCTCCTAATGACAAAGCAAATTTGTTTGAGCTTCGGAACTAGCACACAAATATATGGACAAGGTTCTCGAATGTCTTAAAATGCATGCTTCGTTTCATCACAGAAGCTCCACTCGTCAGGAAACCTCGTTTGTTCGACTCATTGTCACGCTAGAAGTCTCATATTATCAATCCTAGTGCCTGTATCGGTAAGCTAATGGGGGTTCAACCCCCGTGTACGGGTCGCTAGAAAAAGGGGGACTCATGCGAAAACCTGTCACTAAATCACAAATTGTCTTTCTTTCCGATACGAATCTGACACATTCTGTTTAATTACCTACAAAGAACAACTCGCCGTCAGACTAGGTGAAAGTGTTGGGTGTTTACTGCGCTGGTCGAAAGGTTAATAGATAATTAAGTAGACTCTTTCATCGTTGTTCTCTTTTAATTCTATCTTAATTGATCCAAGTATTGATCCCAGTATGCGGGCAGTTCAGTTTGACCAACGGACCTTCAGTGATGTTTCTTCGTATGACATGTAACCTCATACTAATTTATTTGGTGAATATATTCAAAAATTATTCAACATTTAATCATATTATAGATAGTCATGTATAGCAGGGTGAGATATAAGATGCTCCTTCTGGTCTCGGCCAGAAGGTTTACCCCTTTGGTTGTGGGTTAAGCGTTGGACTGGCAATCCAGCAACTCGTGTTCGAATCTTAGGATTGGCATGGTTCTGTGACACATTTATATTATTCATATGTAACTGGATAACTTGATACAAATGGTGTTATCTCCTTTGATTGGTATCACTAAATTATTATGATATACTTATACCATTACTAACAGGGGTGAGTAGTAGCGCAGTGGTAGAACTTTGGACTTCGGAGCCAAACCCGCTTCCAGTGGTGAATATTACATGTGATTGTATATCATTGCTGTACAAGAGTGCATGTAATGTAATGCTGTATACTTGATGCCTGGTTCAATTACCTAGGTAGGCATATTGGCAGGCACGTATCTAATTCAGTGTGACATCTGTCTGTGTGTCTGTGAATTGTGTTGGTGCAGTTCTGTCTGTGACATTGCTTAATGTATACTCAGCAAAAATAACTAAGGACCAGTAAGCTTTTTTGGACATATACATTTAGTTTTATGTTATTTTAACAACGAAGTATTTCCAAGCGTCTATACAGGCTCCGTGTATTTTAAGAACTATTGGGAGAAGAAATACACCATATTTCTCAAATATCTGCAGGTCCTTAATGTAATTTGTTGAGTATGTCTTTTGGACATATAATTTTAACTTCATATGGTTTTTAACGACGAAGAATGTCCAAACTCATACAGGCTCCAGGAACTCTTCAAGAATACATCGGCAGAATAATGACCTCAAAACGATTTTAGCTTCCCCACAATGTGTCCTCCGGTCCTTAATTTATTTTGTTGCGTATATGTCACACCGTGCTTTCTTAGTGCTTAACCCGCATATATTATGATAGTAAGCCACACAGCTGTCAGAAGAGATAATTATGTATTGTACAATATTAATCTACGATGAAAACAATAACATAAGCACGGACACTATAGTCATGTTAGTGCTGACTGTCTCAGATATGCACATATATACAAGCATACCGTCAGATAATTGTATTCCAGATACTATCAACACGCATGTCAGATTGTGATCGTTTACCGTCTCAGTTTCAATTCGAATGAACCGTCATAATAGTTGTCTGATATAGGAACGAATGGAACAGGCTTCTGCATATAGTAGAAGAAGAAGAGAAAGAATAATAGCTTATTAAAGTGTCACTATAGTGTCAACTTTTGATATATTCTTCATTAGTAATACCTTTGATTATTCATAAGTACTGTTCATATTTATAGTGGTGAAGCATTTTTGATGAAATCAATAGATCTGAGTAGATTTTAGCCATGTATTTTAACAATGGCGGCCTTTTTGTTGACGCCATACTGTATTTAGACGCTTTGTGGCGTGTGTGTGTGTGTGTGTGTGTGTGTGTGTGTGTGTGTGTGTGTGTGTGTGTGTGTGTGTGTGTTTATATATATATATATATATATATATATATATATATATATGGCCTAAATTTAGGTATCGAATTATTTTGAGATGATTGATCAATGTCTGCAAACGTATCCAGACAATTTATCGGTTGGCAACGCCTTTTCCTGACACAAGATGGTAGGCAGATCTAGCTTTCAGACAAGTTTATCGGATGTCATAATTTATATATGGCGGGGAGTATGTGTTATATCTCATATACATTTACCAAATGTATGGTACTTCTGGCATTAGGCATGCAATTCATATGCAAGATAGTCGAAACACATGGTTGGGCGCTGAGGATAATATAAAGAGCTTGTTTAATTTCTACACTCTGGCGATGTCGTTACAAACAATGATGTAAAGGAACTTAATGTCTTAAGTCAATATTTTCATAAGGTATCAATTGGTATCTGGTCACTTCAACTGGTCGGGTGAAATATTGCTATGCTTAATAGATTATTTAAAATTTTAATTGAATTTATTTTTGGTATATACATGTAATTTTGAAGGTCTTCTGTTAATTAGTACTATGTTTCAAAATAGTTTAACATTGGTTAATGCAGTTACAGTATATCTAAAAACAAGTTAAAATGCTAAGTTAGATAATCGATCTGAACTTCCTGAACTTCTTCTTCTAAAATAATAATATCTTTACATTGTATACTAGTAAATGCAGTTCACGTGATTAAAACTATAAAATATAATGAATAGTCCTACTATATATATATATATACACTCAGCATTATTATCACCGAGTGGAGTATGGCATTGCATAGGAACATTAATCTGTCCAGCCATGGTATCAATATCTGTTCTTCTTCTCTGTACTCATATGCTACTGTTAGCCTAAGCGTAACACAAGTTTTGTTCTCTTTCCAACCAATAGACATCTGCATAGATCTAGAAGTTTATATTTTCTGTCCATGCAGCAATTATTAATATATTTTACTTTTGCTTGTACCTCATATACTGATGTTCTTGAGCTGATCGCGATACACGTTTTGTTTTGTGTCTAATCATTATTAATATCCGTGCCTCTTGTTTGGACCTCATATCCTAATATTAGCCTAAACGTAATAACGGTGTTGTTCTCTGTCCAACCATTATACACATCTGTTTCTCTTGTTTGTACCTCAGATTCTGATATCCACGGCCAGAGCGTAATTGTTCTGTTCTCGTCTTATCATTTCTGGTCTGATCTGTTACGTTCTATTCTTGTATAAACTAGTGATCAATCTCCATAGATTATAATGTTATTTATTAAAGATAACACCGTACAAAAAAAAAACGATACACTATTACGTCATTCCAAATCCAACGCCACTACGTTCTACCATCACAATGAATCTATACAGTTTGGCTTTCCAGTGACAGCGGAACTCTGGACTATCATCATCGTAGAAGAACCACGGTCTTCATCAGATTCGTGGGTGTGATACACATCACTCACATGTCGGAACTTGTCGTTGGCTTACGTAGACACGGGATATTACAATAGTTCGCCTAGCGAGAAAGGTACAAGCATGTCGGGATCACATTGCTTCCTGACGTTTGATAATATCGGCCGCCGGAAAGGAGAAGCGAATATTATTGCTTAATTTGCCCCAAGAAGGCTATTTTTCCGTGCCACCAATTTCGATGTTCCGTGAAAGGAAAACATCGTGTTCTCTGTTCCACTGAATTATGCACGGGGATCTGGGCTGCACTTTGTTCCAAGTACTGATTAAGATATTTTGATAAGATATCCGATCAAGATTCGAGTAATTTATGTTCTGTATTCCGTAAAAAAATAAGACGTAGAAAAAAATCAATACACTGATCCTGTATTAGGGAATATTTTTAAAATAGTCGGTCAATTTTTGTTTTTAGTTGCTATAGAAACAACATTCCATAAACGAGTAAAATATGCGGCCCACTTTTTGTAGCACAAAACTAGAACGTTTTAACCCAAAATGAAAACGCATACCTTTTATTAATGTAGCGCAAGGAAACGTACTCGTTTATCTATGTTTAAGATAAAATAATTTCGTTGACAGTATTATAAAACTTCCAAAAATTTGACAAAAAAATATCTTGACACTTATAATTAATAATAAAAGAAACTTTAAAAATATTTATTTAAGTTAGACCCCTAATGCTAATAAAGATGATACTTCTTTCCATTATGAGGTACTGAACAAAAATACACTTTTAGCTTGGTATCCAATACATTATATTTTTGAATAAATTAACATGATTAAGTGTATTTCTTACATTTTTATACACCAATAAGAACACAGATAACATAATACCTAAAGATACATCCAAACAGATTATAAACATATACATTTATTTTTTAATAACAGAAGTTATAACTAGACCCCCCAGCTTTACATTCATGCTTATTAACTCCAGGTACCGCGAAGTCGTGTTCAGTTCTTGGCACATGCTGATGCTATTTATCGTCACGTAGTGTTGAACACTAACGAAACACCGTCCCCCCTAGTTCGGCACCATATGAGTGGAGCAAGCAGGGTGAATTAATTGAATGGGACTTTATCTGCGACAAGCAACTCATTACAAGGAACGATATCGCCAACGACTGTTTTGGAGGATGGATAGTTACATCTGATAGCTAGAGAAAGTAAAAATGACAGCGAGTATTTTTCGTTAATTGCAATGAATACGTCGTCGAATGCTGTATCTGGTTCATTTATTTGCCGGAAATGTACTTCGCGTGGTGTAGCCCATAACCTCGTCGAGTTGTGCCACTATAATACTGTATATGATAGAGAATGCCGCCATACTGGAAGTATATCGGTAGTGATCGTTCTGTAGTCATAGTCGTCGTCGTCGTAGTGGTAGTGGTGGTGGTAGTAGTAACATTACTACTACTACTACTACTACTACTATTACTACTACTACTGCTATTATTATTATTATTATTATTACTACTACTACTATTATTATTACTACTACTACTGTTGCTACTACTACTACTACTACTACTACTCCTGCTACTATTATTATTATTACTACTACTACGACGACGACGATGATGGTGATAATAATAATAATAATAGTAATAATAATGATAATAGTAGCAACAGCAGTACTAAACAGTCATATCAAAATCGATAGTATTGACATTGAATACTAATACTGTAATATCCACGAGGGATATTAGTAATGCTAGTCTGTATTAGTAGTCGGAGTATTTGTTGTAGTAGTAGTAGTAGTAGTAGTAGAATTAGTCATAGTATTCATAATCGTAGCTGTTCTATACGATTGCTCAACTTCCTATAGACTTCCCGAGCACTACACATGCATGTATAATACTGCAGTCCATGTATAGTACCGGGCTCTATGGTCTCACGCATATCGCTTGTTCTCCTCACAGATAATTGTAGTGACGACTGAATACTACTGACTACAGAATACCTCGTGGTATTCCCACAAACAGGCCGGACTGCGCGGCACCACCACGGAGGTAGTCGGTGCGAGGAACCCTCTCTCAATCCCCCAATTTCGGGGTCGCACGTACTGGAGTCCCCCACCTGCCCGCCATTAATAACTGCCAGTCGCGTCACCGTATCAAAAACTATTCGTTTTTTTTTTAACCATCTCGCCTCCTTCGACTGAGGAATCATTGTGCTGTGCCGAGTTCTCACATCTGGTCGAAAATAAACTTTATTGACCCATTTGTTTGTTGGCCGACGTAGAAAATGTATCAGCAAGAGAATGATATATCAATTCCTCATTGGCAATGACAACGCTTTACGTCACGCCATTGGGAACGCAATGCGGTGGCCGCGCTCTTGACTCGATGCGCCAGCGGTACCATGGAACAGTGGAACAGCGGAACAGCGTACAACGTCTATAAGCCCCGGAGAGACGTTTTACTCTACCTTCAATCAAACCCCGGATTGGGTTCCGTCGGAGGTAGTTCGCAAGTGCTATCGTTATCTTCCAGACCCTCGCTAACCCCTCGGCTCCCGTTTCTTATATCCTTCTGTATTTTCTTAATTCTTGGGTCACAGGAAAAGAGCGGGACCTGCAACAACAATTTATGCCGTCACTTTTGACGGCGGAATGTCAGAATTGTCCCAGCCGGGGGTTTGAAGTGGCGGCGGCAGGCGACTAGAACCGCAAGAAATTAACGTGCTGGGTGACAGACGCAGGGATTCCAGGGAGTTAGTCAGGCCTAAAGTAAACTTTCTCTTATACACCACCCTCGGAGAAACGTAACTGAGACTCACGGGGGGAAATTGCCCAATTGACATATGCCAGCTCGAGAAAGCATATAACGTCAAAGTGGAATAGTTCTTCAAACGTAAACAGATGACGGCAACACTGACTGCTTCTCTTAACACACTAACACAATCACACCTTCCAGTGTGGAGGCCTGGTGTCAACCTTAATGCCACAATTAGATTCCCTCCATCGTTAATGAGTGTTGGATCAAATCTGATAAACGTATGGCAGTTAATGCTCATGAAGGAACAGTAGGGAACGGGCGCTCTTGATTAAATTTACTGCCAAACTTTATGCAGCTCTGCATCTTCCAGTCCTTCCTCTCCTTCCCTCAACCCACCTCCTTCCCTCCTTCCCTCACCCCCTCATACGTCCACCCCCCACCCCCCAGGATATCAATTCCACCCCTCATACTTCTCGCCCCGAGCCAATGATCACCGAATAACGGTCTAGGTGAGATTGTTTAGACAAGCAATAAACAATTTAGTTTATAATTAAAATACATCGGAATACATGTATGTTTTCACAGGGACGTTCTTGCACAAGAGAGGAGTCGGTTCAACAATTAGCTCAGACTTTCCTCTGAGGAGTTGACATATGTCTTCCCGACGGGCAGGTTGTTCCTACATCAAAAAGTTGTCTGTTGTAATGTTTATGCACACGCCAGGGAATTACTGTCTTGATATAATTAACTGGTGTGTGTGTTTGCAGGGATGTAGTGTGTGTATATACAGATACAGGTGTGCGCTGTCTGTTTACACATTTCTTCTGCTGAAATCACCGTAAATACAAGAACTGTTTGAGATTTATTTCCTGTGATGTATTTGACAATCCTTGGGTTCTCACTTTTGCCGTTGCATATTACAATTATGGAAGCACCGAGATAAGGATGCTGCATATGTTGATTACACAAAGTTCTTACATTGCATCATGCACACTTTTGTAGTTATTATCTGAATGGCAAATTTGCAAGACAACTTTAAGAATATTTTAATATACGATCTAAACTTAATTTAAAAAAATCAGAAATGAATGAGGATTGCTATAGTCAAGGAAAAAGCATATTTGTAGATCGCTGTCTTGAATATATTTACCAACACTGACATTCATTGGATTTTGATATTAGCGATTATCATATAGTCACCTTTTAAAATAGCGTTGCTATTAATAGTATGATAATCGCTAAGTGATTGGTCTTTATAATGTGATAGGTATGCGACTCCTACGTATACTTGGGGAGCCTTATTAAACAGTTCTTCCCCAGCATGCACGCCTGCACTTTCCTATATTTATGCCATCTAACCGCTAAAAGACCTGACTCCCCCCCCCCTCCCCCCACCCCATCCTTCCATACATAAATACTCTCAGAGTTGGATCCATTGTATTCCCAGAAATATTTGCTTTGTTTTCCCTCACTCCACTCGCCACTATTAGCCAGCCCTTTGCTAGACACAACATTCCATTGAGGGGATATTCCACGGGGCTTGTTTATATCGAATAGCCGAGCGGACAAAAGATTCAGATCTTCTGTGTTTCGTTTCCCGTGCAATGCCGTGTACAGGTAATGCACGTTTGCTTGTTTTAGTCTGGAGTTACCGCCCCTGCGGCCTAATGGCAATTCGGGGGCCAAGCGTTGCTGGAACATGTTTATTTACATGATGTTAGAATTTAGCTTGGCCTTCAGCAAACAACAACAAGAACGGAAGAGGGCATGCAAGACAGGAAATGCTACTGTGTTGGAGATATGGGGGTTCGCCGTTCCATTTGGGTCGTGCGCTCGACTGAGAGAAATTACCGTAAAGACTTGCTGTTCTAGAATCGATGATGCGGGTACGCTTTGAGAATGTTACGACAATAGCTAATGTCATCAGGAAGATATTGAGGTAGAAATTAGAAATGTTGCCTCCAATGTAGACTACAAATAGTCTGAGAGGGTTGAAAGTAATTAATTTGCAATTGTATATCAATAGATACTGATGATCTTTAAAAAGAAATCTACTCAAATGCATGTAAACGACACTGCAAATTGAAGAATAGAATTATCATCAATCGTTTACGTGTCGATATAAGAGCAACTTGACAAAGTCTCCATAGAATGGCACCCCTTTGTTTGTATCTTGTGATAACTGACATGTATAATTTACGTACAAACATACAAAGGAAGAGCACCCTCGTTGAAAAAAACACTAACCAACAGGAATTTCCAGTAAAGATCGAAAACCGATACCAACAATTTATTGATAAACAACTTGACAAAAATCTCTAACACCGATGATGTCGACTGCTTCAACACATCAATCAACAGCTCTATCTTGCCACACTTGACTCTCAGCCACAACTGTGACGTAAACTGGACTTGTCCGACGACGAATGCGGTAGCTTCACGACCATTGCCGTCAACAGATGGCTGTATCTGGCGTTACAGACATGCGCAGATGACATATTGGACGGGGTCAGAGGTCAGATGTCTCGTCCCACTTGGCGGTCACTGGGAGTGGTTTGTGGGGGGTCAGGCACCATTCATCACTCTCTGTAGGGGGCCGGGACAGTGATTGTGTGGCCCTATAAATTTGAAGTGGATGCCAGGGTAGTGATTGTAATCAGGTATGAATATTAATGTACTGGTATAATTGTTCAGTCAGTTTCAAGCACGGCGTGTATGCAGACATGCATGTATGGCGTTGTTGTTTCGATGATATTGATGAAATCACAATCGAATTGTCTCTCAGTCTATACGTGCATTACTGCTACCCTTACTACCACTACCACCGATACCGCTCTGTCTGCTGCTGATTCTTCGTCATTGCTTCTTCTTCTTCTTCTTCTTCTTCTTCTTTTTCTTCTCCTTCTTCTTCTTTTTCTTCTTCTTCTTCTTTTTCCTATTACTAAAGAATCTTCTTCTTATGCTCACTATATTACTTATCAACGTACTACTATATATTTATATTACCATCAATAGAGTCAGTGTAGACTGGCATCTGTTATGTAAGTATGATGGACTGTAGATATCTAGTGACAAAGGGGTCACGGACAGATGATGTTATGATGTGTTGGGAGTCACTCTCACTTTCAGAAGTCACTGACATGCAGGGTGTAGGGCGTCACTGATAATGCTATTGTGAGAAGCCACTGAATATGATAATAATGTTGTCGTTGGAGTCACTGACAGACGAAAATGTGACGTGTAGGAGTTCATTGATAGATGATGCTATGAGACATTGGAGTTGAGAGAGTAACTGACAGATGCTACTCTCGGTGTGAAGAAGGTCACTGTTAGATTAGACTATGACGTGCAGGGAGTCACTGATAATGCTATGATGGGAACTCGCAGATAATGCTATTTTGACGTGTCGGTACTAACTGACAAAACTTAAAGCGTATGAAGTCATTAATAGGTGATGTTATGCCATGAAATCAGTCACCGACATCATGAGACTCTAGCGTGGAAAGAGTCACTGACAGATGGAAATATGTAGACACAAGCAAACTTATTTGTAGATGAGAAATATCAGATTAACTGAAATGTTTTGACTGAGCCATCTTGCACGGCGAATGTTTTTACCAAATATCTAAATATTATATTCATTTGTCATAATTAACAATGCACGATATCTAGCTCTATATCAGCTGATTTACATGAAGGTTATGTACAGCACTGAGTTAGGATGACTGATCGTTTTATCTGTAGATGTCTCCGGAATAGAAGTGTGTACAGTCATAAATGACACGTATATGTTGGGCGTTTGCTTATACTGCTTTGGTTTGTTTCTATTCCAGATCTACATAGAATTCTCGCTATCTCATCGAGATGGTTAATGAGACATATCTTATCAGCTGGGAAATTACTCCGTCCTCTAGTGCAGTCTCTTTACGTCATAACACCCTCTATCTCGGTTGCCATCTTAGCATCTCCATTTAAAAATCTGCCACCTAGGTCTCAACATATCCAGCCATGTTTTTCTCGGTTTTGCCAGCGCAGACATCGGAAAATAAACACACGTTTAAACAGAGAACCTGGAGACAGCATTCCCTATAACGGGGAGGGTAGTAGGTTCCCTGGACACATACTCGACATAATTGGAATACGTAAATACGTTGATATTATGACGTGTTTAGAAACATGACGATGTAAAAATAAAATAAAAATACATTCAGTTATAGCTGAACGATTTCAGGGGTAAACGCTAGAAGTGCAGCCAGAACGACGTGATAATAACACTGTGTTATAATATAGCGACGATGACGACGATGCAGTTAGATATGGGTTCGTCTTCGAAAATATTGTTGTCCCGAATAAGGAATTATTATTGTATTATTACTGAATGCCGTAATTTCCTGCGTGCACATTTCTGGGTAATATATATAGAATCTCACCCAAGTGTCTTGGAATATCAAATATATCAACACGAGTCGTGAACGTTATTAAATCCGAGACTTTGCTGAGGCTTTAATAATTTTCATCGACGGGTGTTGATATATTTGATATTCCAAGACACGAGGGTGAGATTCTATTTATCACCAAATATCATTTTAAAGTCATTAAA